>CM038110.1:23097750-23135029 GCA_001642375.2 Mentha longifolia | reverse complement strand
TTCAATTATTTTAGATTCTATTGATTTTTTCCTACTCTCATCAGATTTTTGTGCTTATATGGAAGTTGGATTTGTCAAACATTTCCTCATATATCACACATTTGAATGATTAATTTTCAAGATATTTCAACTTCAGACTTTCATATCAGTACGAATCTGACAGAATTTGAAAAAAATTAAATTTGTATACAAAATCAGATACAATTGAGAAGTTATGAATTTATAAATAAATTTTAAAGGTAATGTGAAAAATTAAAATTTGGCCAATTTTCGAATTTTGAATGGTACGATCCATGTTTTCTGGCCTAAAACCATGCATGTTTATCATAGAGTCGTTCGTTTGCAAAATTTCTCCTAAAACCATCGATGAGAGACGTTTGTTTGCATAACATGCCATATCGCATTACAGAAGATTTATTTCATATTTTATAGACTCGAAAGTCAAATTTTAATTGATTAATATTCAAGACATGGTAAATTGATGACAAGTTTTATAAAATGTAGTAACAAAGAAAATATAAAAAAATATGGTTGCGGAACTTTCTCAATTTCAATTTGATAAGGTCATATTATGCTAAAATGGTGGAAAGCCCTATTTGTCTCAAGTAACCGGACCTTTATCAAATTCTGATTTTACAAATACAAACTTTAAAAATTTGCTCATAAATATATATAGAAATGCTCTCCTACCACCGGTGGACACACTTAATGTGTCCACTGGTGATGTGGCAGTGCACGTCTGCAATTTTTTCTTTAGGGTTTAGTTTTTTATGTTAGGGTTTTGTTTTTTATAGTAGAGTTTAATTATTTTTGGTAGGGTTTTATTAATTTCCTTATATATTCCAATGTCACGTCATCCGTTGGCACATTAAGCATGCCCACGGTGGGCATTGGCGCATTACTCTAAATATATAACTTTTCAATTATTTTAGATTCTATTGATTTTTTCCTACTCTCATCAGATTTTTGTGCTTATATGGAAATTGGATTTGTCAAATATTTCCTCATATATCACACATTTGAATGATATAATTTTCAAGATATTTCAACTTCAGACTTTCATATCAGTACGAATCTGAAAGAATTTGAAAAAAATTTGACTTTGAATGCAAAATCAGATACAATTGAAAAATGGGTGAACTTTAGATATACCCAAAACAAATAAGTATATAAGTTTTATACCCACAAGTTTAAGAGTATAAGTTTTATACCCAAAATCAAATAAAAAGACAGAAATAACCTCCACATTTACTCACATTTCAAATAAAACAAAAGGGAAAGTGGGCCCCACTTTACAATTTATTCTTAACATTAAAAAAAAACCTACCCCACTCTCTTCTCACTCTCTTCTCACGTCTCTCTCAATCTCTCTCCCTCTCACGATTGAATTGAAACCGTGAACCCTAGCCCCTCCTTTTTTTTTCTCAACCGTGAGGTACTATTTAGCCGGCGCCGGAGAGAAAAGAAGCAATGGCCGATTCCGAGCACCATTCGGGTAACGAAGATGAAGGCAATGAAGGTCCGTCACAGCCACGTCGCCGACTTCCGATGAGGGAAGAACGGGAAAACATTCCCGATCCGCCGGCGCCGGTTAGTAAATTTTTTAAGTTTTTTTAAAAAAATTTACAGTTTTTACTTGAATGTTTAGATTTTTTTGGTGAATTTTAAGCATGTTTATATAGTTTTATGATTTTAGAATAAAATTAGAATTATAATGTGTTTATTTCCTTCGATTTGTGGGTTCGAATTTATGAATGAATTTGTATGCATAAATCTGCAAAATCTGGAAAATAGATTTGTAGAAGATGAAGTTAAATTCCTGTCTCACGGTTTGATATAAAGGAAACAGTGATGCCTCACGGTTTGGATACATTTTAAACCGTGAGCTTTACTTTTAACGGTCACGATTTTAACCAAACCATGAGCTCACGGTTAGATTCAAACCGTAAGCTCCACGTGGCTTAAATCGAACCGTTTAAAGTATTGCTCACGGTTAAAAATGAATTGTAACCGTGAGACCTCATGGTTTCTCTTATGTTTCAACCGTGAGAAGCTTTTTTTATCAGAATTTGTGATTTTTTGAATGTTAATTAATTAATTAATTCGCGCTTTTTGTTTATTTCTTTTGCAGCCTAGGTTTAATTGGTATAGGCCACGTATACAAGGATTCCCGGGTGAAATAAATTGTTACCATCAGGACTATGCTATTCCGTCGATAATAGATCAGATTATGCGTATTGGCGGAGAAGAATTGGTTAGGCAATTCAGCGAGGTTTCTCCTTTCGCCCGGTTGTGCACGATGAGGAAGACCGGCAATGCGAAACGTGCCTTGCACGAGTTGTTATCCCGAGAGCTATGGAGGGGCGACGAACATGAATTCGAAAGACTATTTCATGTGGGTGGCCAGGATATTCGGTTTGGGCTTGAAGAATTCTGCCTTGTCACCGGATTAATATTCGGTGAGTCGTCCTTTAATCCTCACGGCAACAACCACATCATCCCAACTACGAGCCTCTACCATACTTACTACGGCGGCAATGGAGTTAAGGTGAAAGTGAAACAATTGTGGAAGGATTTTACTGATGCGTCTCGAGTTATAGGGACGTCGGATCAATACTTGAAGGCCGCCAACATCCTTTGCTACTACTACTTCATATTGTGTAGAGACTACGATAGAAACGTTGATGATTGGGTGTGGACGTTGGCCGAGGACCTACAGCGATGGGGGACTTTTCCGTGGGGATCATGGGGGTTCTAAATAATGTGCCACCAGCTCGGAGTGGCAAAGAAGGACCCCAAAGAAATTGGAGGCAAAGGTACTTCTGTTACCTACCATTTATATGGTCCCGTCTGGGCGTTGTATTTTTGGGCATTCGAGGCAATTCCAAGTTTAGGGGAGAAGTGTGGTAGACGCTTGAACAACCACCAATATCCCCGACTAAAGCGATGGGAAATGGATGGCTCGACCGATGATTTTGTTGATTTTTTCAACAATCCAAGGGTACGTCATTAATTTTAAATCAATAATATTATTCGTGAGGTTTAATTTCTTTCTTTAATCAATATGGGTGAATTTATTGAAGTTGTTTTGTTTTGTTTTTGTATTTAATTTGATTAATTCTCGCATATATTTTGAAATTAAGTCACACGGTTGAATTTTAAAAAAACCGTGAGATCCACGGTTAAAAATCAAAGAAACCGTAAGATATCACGGTTAGTAGAGTTAATAGAGAAACCCACGGTTTGATTAAGGATTTGACCGTGAGATCCACGGTTAAAAATCAAAGAAACCGTGAGATCTCACGGTTAGTAGAGTTAATAGAGAAACCTCACGGTTTGATTAAGGATTTGACCGTGAGATCCACGGTTAAAAATCAAAGAAACCGTGAGATCTCACGGTTAGTAGAGTTAATAGAGAACCTCACGGTTTGATTAAGGATTTGACCGTGAGGTCACGGTTAAATTTGAGTTCGACCCGTGAGATGCACTTTCCACGGTTCGAACTCAAATTTAACCGTGAGCTCACACGGTCAAATACTTAATCAAACCGTGATAAACCGGAGTATATTTTTTTTAATTGTTATGTTTTTTTTTTGCAGCTCCTAGTAAACCCCACGCTCGAACCCAATGCTGAGGAAATGGCGTCGTTTTATTTTCTGAGCATTTTTTAGAATCCAGACCCATTGATGGTTCGATTTCAGACGATTACGCGCCACTCGTGGAAGAAAGCGCCTCCAGCCCAGAGGCAATCGAGGGAAGCTAGAGGTATGACAAGAGTGATTGATCGGCTGAGGTGTCGAGATGTTAGGGATGTAGTCCCCAGTCGTGGTCGCCAACCTCGTGCCACCAGGGCAAATTCTGATGGTGGACGTCCTCTCCAAGCCCAAAGGGCTCATCCCCGGGCCTCGTCTGTTGCGTGCATGGGCATCCGTGCCCCCGAGGATGTGATAACGATGCGTGAGCCGACAAGTTCATGGAGAAATTGGCCCAAGACCAGTCGGAGACCGGGGGTGATGGCTCGTATCGCCAAGTCCATAGCCGAGCACCTCAAGGGGATCTTCGGGAAGTCGAGGAGTTCCTCGAGCCGTGGCTCTCAATCTCATCGTCGAGCACCGTCACATGCCAGCAACGTGCCCTCTGGAGACCGGGCCCAGGGAGATCGAGACGATCAGGAAGCTCCCTACATTGACCAGAGGCCGCCTACCCCCCAGGCTGCTCCGAGTTTCGAGCATATGGTCGGCTTTGTTACGGAGCCGGTAGCACGGGAGCGATCAAGGACGCCTCCATTTCGAGAGGCTGAGGTCCACGATGAGGAGTCTTCGCACTTGTCTTATTATCGGGAGATTGAGAATATGCCACTAGATGATTGGGTGCATCCCGTGCTGCAACATGTGCAGCCTCATCCTCAGTCGATTCCCTTTCCGGAGATGCATCAGAGGAATGCCGGTGAGTACAGTAACGCCGGTGAGTACAGTGATGCCGACTCTGACGTGGCAGGAGAGACGCCTGTGCGTTGCACTCGTGTTGGGCAACGGAATGTGAGGCCATCTGCTACTTTACAGAGCCCATTTGTGTCGAATATCATCACACCGTACTCCGGCTCGTCGATCAAGGAGATGTACAGGATATTCAGAGCAAGCGGGCCAGAATGTGTCGTCTGGAACCAGCAGGACTAGCCACATAAGATGACGCAGGAATTGTTCGATCAGATTGAACACCCCGACGTCATGTTCAGCGCCGAGGTACCTCATACGTCCTTATTTTGTATTTTTATTATTTTTGATAAATTGTTGTTTATTATGTTTTCATAATAATCTGTGGATTTTAGATAATGGAGCTGTATGTGCTTTACTGGTGGAGTTGACTCCAAGACGGACTGTCTTTGTGTCTGTCTCTGAATGTGAGGCGGACCGTTCTGCTTGGAATGGGCGTATATGTGAGTTTTCTTTCACATATTCAATGAATAATAATTTTAATTATTCATTTTTTTGTGTATTTACTAACTGTTAGTATATCATTTGACAGTACGATCTGAGGACAACACTGATGGATTTTCACAGTGGAAATCCTACGGCAATGGCGAAGTCGAAGCTGAAGTATCGTGATTACCAGCTGCCAAATGATCTCGGTAACTGCTTTCACGGCATCGGGTCGTACGATCATTGGATGAACGCAACTAGTGTAAGTTCTTTCATTTTAACTTTATGTTTTGAGTACGTATTATTATTAGTGCTTTATACATAAGTTTAGTCGAGTCCTCGCTTCATGTATGCAGTTTGTGTTTGTTTGCCACATAACCGGAGACCACTGGGTTATCTGCCGGGTACTGACTGATGCGTGGACGATGGAGGTATACGACTCGCTGCTACATACGATGCCTAGTGCAGCCGACAGATTCACCTGGAAGGTGCAACTCTATCCGATCATGAAATTGTGGCCCAGAGTATTACAACAAGTTGGGTATTGGGATCAACATCCGTCACTGCAGAAGCGAACTGATTTCCTGGAGGTTGTTTGGGTTCCCCTTGAGCAACAGTACATACAGAATGACGGTGTTTCATGCGGCCCTCTCGCTTGTATGTACATCGATCGTATCTTCGCCTTGAAGAAGCCACGCCTTCAGAGGATTGGTGTGAAGTATCTCTCCGGGTTTCGCGCTGAGGTCGGGAAACGGATATTCTCCCTGTCACAACATAGTGTAGATTTAGATTAGATTAGGTAGAATTTTTCAATTAACATTTCATCTAAAATATATTTATATCAATTAAAATACAATTTTTCGGGTATAGTGACGGTCTATTTATACAATTAAGGGTAGGGTTCACGGTCACAGTGTTAACGGATAAAATATGACCTCATGGTTATGTTTTAAATCTTACCATCATACAATATTTTAAAACATTCCAAATAATTTAAGATAAAATGGCTAAAAAATACAATAAAAAATGCAACTATAACGGTTTATTTGAACCGTGAGTGCTCACGGTTAATTATATTTTATAATTTTGAAATTAATTATATTTAACGGTTCACGGTTACATTTGATACGGTTACAAATCAAAGAAACCGTTAATTTCCATAAATAAAATCTAACCGTTAATTTTCCATAAAAAAAAAAAAACATCACTGAAGAATCAAAACAGAGAGAAGTGTAACAATTGTCCATAATTGTTTAACCGCATTCAAACACTTTATGAGTTTTTAATTTAATTTAATTAACATCTCTCATTGGGCATCTAGGCCTAGTATGACCCTGTTGGTGACAAATAGTACAAGTTTTTGCCCTTCGCCGTTGCACACCATCTTCGTTTGGGGGTCTATTGAGATCTTGGCCTCCGATTTGCAAAGGTGCAGTGCATGTACGTCTCTTGTGTCCATATTGACCACAACGACCGCATCTTTGTGGATTTCCCGGAAGATCTTCCACTGTTGATCTCGCTCTGCTCAATCGCGGTCTACCTGCTTGCTTATCAACAATAGGCGGCCGAACCACTTGAGAAGAAATGAAATCGGGCACTGTCCAAGTTTGTGGACGGGGAACCGGTTGAATGTTGGGCGAATAGGTTGCCAGGAGCGTCGATTGTTTGAAATAATGGCTAACATAGTTAGTAGCACGGCCTCCAGCAAATCTGAAATATCAAACCATTAAACATAATAAATTCAAACCGTTAAACATTATGAATAGTCATGAACGAAATGCATACCCAACAACAGCACAAGCGTGACGACAAGGCATCAAGTCCAGCTCCCATTCACGGCAGTCGCAGGTCCCGTTCTGAAGGTCCACAAGGTAATTCCCAGTGTCGCCCTCGACCCTATACACGTTGGGCACCATTGACTCTCTAACGGTGTAGTGACGGGCCCATTCTGCAGATGCAGACATCTTCAAGTACGCGTTCTCAGTCAGCTCGTGGTCCCTTGATTGGGCGTTGCGCCGGTGCCCCTCAAACCACTTCTCCACAATAATCTGATAAGCCTCAATCATGGCGCAAATGGGCAATCTCCTAGCCTACATGAGTCTAGCATTCATCGTCTCAGCAGCATTTGAAGTCATGAAACTAGTGCGTTGAACAAGGCACTTGTTACGCGCCCACCGATGCAAGCCGATCTCACACAGCCTCTGGTATATCCTACCACCTTCCACACTCATGTCCATCAAGGCCTTCATGTATTCTTCAAATTTAGCATCCGAGTGTGCATATGCTGCAGCTTCGAATATGCCTAGTCAGCCCCTCCGAAATCCAACAAGATTTTTCATCAGATGATGAAAGCAAATACCATGATGCACATGTGGGAAGACATTCCTAATGGCATTTGCGATGCTGATATGGCCATCGGAGACTATCAGAAGGTCTTCAGGTGCTCCTAAACAATGATGCAACCTAGTAAGAAACCAAGTCCATGAATCATCATCCTCGATCGGCCCAAATCCAATGGCAAGTGGAAAGACATGCTCGTTCCCATCTTTTGTGCAAGCCACGAAAAGAGTCCCCTTATTTTTTCCCTTAAGGTGTGCCCCGTCGACTACGATAACCGAACGGAGCAAATCACTGTGAAATGCTTGCAAGGACTGTCCTAGAGCGAGGAACATATAGCACAATCGATCGTCGATCGGGGAAGTGGATATATCGTACACAGTACCTAGATTCTTCTGCTTCATAGATACAGATAAGATGGGAGTCTACTGTACGACTCCATAAATCCTCCATATGTCATCTCTATCGCGATGTTCTTCGCTCGCAGTGCGAAACTGTAGTCAATCTGAATGCCGTACTCAGCTCGCATTTCGTTAACCATCTCCTTCGGCTTAAGTACAACACCATCAGTGATCAATCTCCGAGCATAGAATGCTCCTAGAACATTCGCAGGGTACTGACGCGGTGTTGTCCCGTCTATATCGAATAAGCATGTGTGGATGCCACGGTACTTGCCGATGCGCCATATACCCCCAATGTGCTTTGCCCGCACCAGGTACTCACACCCCTCGTTCTTGCATCTGAACCCCACATGGTAAGTGTCCGAATTCTCAACTCTATATTGATGACGGTTCTCCATTTGATGCAATCCAACTGCTACCGACAAATCATCTTTTCTCTTGAACAGGCCGCCCTCTCGCAACTGACTAGCAGAGGGCGTGTAATAATCTGGATCGCTCAACCCCAGCGGCAGCGCGGTGTCTAGATGAACGTGAGAAATCAACCAATCTCGGATAGCATCCGGATCGGCCGTGCCCACGTGGTCTTCGGTAGGTTGGGACTCTGAATGAATATTGCGATGCCCAATGATCCTATCAACCCGTCTCGGCTCTCGGATCCATGCACCGAACTCCATGGTAAGCTTCTCGAATAAGTCAGAGAGATCTATGGCATCTCGTGCTTCCTCAGCCATATCTTGGGCGACATCATCATCCTCAACCCTCTCTTCCTCGTCTTCATCAATCCTTTCTTCGTCCGAATGTAGAGCCTCTGACCTCGGCTCCTCGATATTCACACCTATATATACCCTAGAACCGTGTGTCCTAGGAGTGCTCCGGGCGATTCTCTTATCTTTGTTGACGACGAAAACAGTTGCCTTAGTGTTCTGTTCCACAATCAATCTCAACAAATCAGTGTCGGTCCTCAAAATGACCTTACTCTTCCCGTTCTCGGTATCACTCAAATAGTACAGCAAATAATCAGATTCTTCACCTAGTTGTTCACGAATCGCTTGTAATAGATTCGAATATGTAATTTCGGTCGATGCCATATGCATCAAAACACGATCGCCCCCTACATAAGTGGTTCGCTCAAAATGCCCACTGTGACGAATAAATAATTTCACCCGAGACATAGCTGCAGAAAAAATGAAGAAAAAAATCAAATAAATAAAAGAAAAGCAAAAAAATTACAATGTAACGGTTTCAACCTCTCTCACGGTTGAATGATGACGGTTAAAGCAATTACTTAACCGTTAAAAGTAAGTGTCCATAGTTAGATAATGCTTTTAACCGTGACCCTCACGGTTAAATAATGATTTAAACCGTGAGTCTCACGGTTAAATAGTCTTTTTAACCGTCAGTTTCACGGTTAAATTATAGTTTTAACCGTGAGTATCACGTTAAATAATTGTTCCGCCGTGGATATTTGTTTAAAACCGGTATATAATTTTAATAAATCTAAAATTCCTTAATTTAATCTTAATCACTATAATATCTAACACTCTAAACCTATTAATGGAGTAATTACTTTAATATTAACGATAAATACGTTATAAACATATATTCTAACCACTATTCATATAAATTAAGTAAATAAAACATGATTTTCTACAAAAAAAAGTCAATAAAAACTATATTTCAAATTCATATGATTTTTCCCTATTTTACACAATAAAAACATCAAAAAAAGAAAAATAAACCGAACATACCTTTAATATAATGAAAATATCTTCAACAATGCGCCAAATACCCACAATATCTTCAAAAAATCACCAAAATCGGAGGCAAAATTTACCAAAATCGCAAGTAAAATTGAGGATCTTCTTCTTTTTACAGTGCGAATGTCACGATTTGTTTGAATTTTGTTGTTGTTGAAGAAATATTGTTCACTTTTACTGTTATTTCAATTAATGAAATGTAACTGTTGCTCATTTGGTTGTTGGTGAATAAATGAATTTCAGAATTTATTTAATAATTTTTTTTAATTAACTCATGGTTAAAATGGGATCCTCACGGTTTAAATTTCAATTTAACCGTGAGATTAGAGTAGCCGTGAGTCACACTTACTTTTTAAGGGTAACTTTGTCTTTTCATTTGATTTTGGGTATCAAACTTATACTTTTAAAGTGGTGGGTATAAAACTTATATAGTTATTTATTTTGGGTATATATAACCATTTACACTTGAAAAATTATGAATTTATAAATAAATTTTAACGGTCATGTGAAAAATTAAAATTTGGCCAATTTTCGAATTTTGAATGGTACGATCCATGTTTTCTGGCCTAAAACCATGCATGTTTATCATAGAGTCGTTCGTTTGCAAAATTTCTCCTAAAACCATCGATAGAGAGACGTTTGTTTGCATAATATGCCATATCGCATTACAGAAGATTTATTTCATTATTTTATAGACTCGAAAGTCAAATTTTAATTGATTAATATTCAAGACATGGTAAATTGATGACAAGTTTTATAAAATGTAGTAACAAAGAAAATATAAAAACATATGGTTGCGGAACTTTCTCAATTTCAATTTGATAAGGTCATATTATGCTAAAATGGTGGAAAGCCCTATTAACCAATCCAAAGAAGTGGGATCATTTGGGCAAAACTTTGCTTTAATACATACTACCTCCATCTCATTGACTTAGTCCCATTTGCCGTTTTGGTCCGTCTCACTTATTAGTCTCATTTCCTAAAATGGCAAAGAATACTTGGCTACAATTAACTCTCTCTCCTCAGAATCAATTATATCCACATATCCCATTTTCCTTGGTTCTTGTGTCATTATCAAATGAGACTACCTTAGTGAGATGGAGGTAGTATTTTCTCAATCGATCTGTGTTTAAATAGTCATTAAAGTTTTTTTTTTTTTTTTTTTGAGTCTCACTTAATGTAATACATATTAAATTATATTTTGATTAATTATTTAAAAATAGAAAAAGAATTATGAGTATCAGGTGCACGTCCAAAATGAGTCATGCACAAATATTACCAATACCAATGGTCGAAAAAAGAAAGATCTTATACAAATATCACCGAAGAATTAGAACTAATTTTCTTTAATTTGCAGCGCATGTACTTCGGTAGTGTGCACGCCACAATAATATAAAAGCCATTTTTGTATTTAATATAAATTCTACGCCACAATAATATAAAAGCCATTTTTTGTGTTTAGTATAACTTCGAATCTGAGTTAATCGTTGACATAAAACACGAGGGGGGCAATTCATCCGAACTAGCAAAACAAGGAAATGTCAAAGCTAATTTGGAACCGCCGCCCAAATTGAGCCACGTCCGCTGCAGTTTGTTGGGAAATCAATCCGCCGGCGTTTGTATCCATGTCGCCGCCAATTGAGTCGCCGAGTTTACCAAATGAACCACGTTCTCCGGCGATAGCTTTGCCTGATATAGCCACCGATCGTAGCTACCGATCATAGCCACCGATCATGCCCAATCAAAGGAGAAAGTTCTCGCCGTCGACCACCATTCACGCCGCCCTTCTTGTCGTCAACCGATACGGAGAAGAGGAGGTTCCAGTGAGCCAACAAGCATGTTCAAATCTGTTCGAGCCCTATTACATGCGTCGATCGAGTCAATTCGGGCTCGATCTAGTCACAAATGCTCGATCGAGCCCGCACAACTCGAACGAGGATCGATCGTCCCATTAGAGACCAAGAGAGATAAACTGAGAATTCGCATGACAGGGCTCGATCGAGCAGCTGTGGGTTCGATCGACCCTACTAATCTGATCGAGCAGTTGTGGGCTTGATCGAGCCCACTGACGACAAAGCCTGAAAAGTAGCGATGATTGATGCAGAATATGCAAATCCGTTCGAGCCACACCTTCGCCCGAAAAAATCGCACATATCATGCTAGAAATAGGTGGTCATGGACGTTGATGAGAGAGAGAGGAAGAGAACGCAGCATGGTGACGGTGATTGTCGTCACCATTGAAGAAGACCTACTGCTCACGCCACCATTGAAGAACCGCCGAAAATTAAGAAATATGATGAAGATAGAGAGAGAGAGAGAGTGGGGGGGGGGGGGGGGGCGGCGTGGGTTAGTTATTTAGGTTTTGATTCTTTTTTAATTAATTTTTTTTATTAGGGTGTTTTTGTCTAAATATGTTGAAAGTGGCTATAATTTATATTTTTAAGTTGATGACTAGAATTTAATTTTTGTTAAGTTGGTGGCCTTCCTACGCCAGAAGGGATGGTGGATCTACCCGCGCACTCCCTGTAATTTCAGGCTCGACGACGTGGCGCATGGCCTCAACTACGGCCCGGAGCTGGATTCCCCGGCCTCGAGGGTGGTCAGGAGACGGTACACTCCATTTGTGTTCGTGAAGGAGCGGTCGCTAAGGGATCAGGCGATACGATCGATGTACTATGAGGTCACGCTCAAGCAGAGATGGGAGAGTGTTTTCAAGACCGATGATCGTGGCGTTGAGGGGAATGTAGTGATGATTGATGCTGTTATTGAGAGGGAGGAAGTGTTTGTTGGAGGGAGAAAGGCTGAACGGAATGAGGAATTGGCAGTGGATGGAGTGGTGTGGAGGAGGACTGGGAGTGGGGTTGAGGGTGGAAGTAGTGGAGAGGATGAAGTGGGAGGAGGAGAGAGGAGGGTGGAGGAGAGGGGAGGAGTATAAGTGAAGATTAATAAGGTGGAGGAGTTTTATGGAGGTGGTGGTGGTGGTTGGAGTGAGTTTGGGTTCTATGTTTTGGTGGAAAGGTTCAATTTTAGGAGAATGGATGGGAGTTTGGCAATTGCTTATGATTTTAAGCATCTTCATCACTTGAAGACTAAGTGGGAAAAGATTATTTCTTGTTGATTTGTGCATATGTTAGTAATAAAGTTTGGATATGGACTTCAAGAATGTGATGAAATTAATTTTTTGCTAATTCACTACAAAAAATTATGCTTCTAGTGGCGACGGTTTTTGTCACTATAAGTGCCAAAATCGTCACTAAAAGTACTCAGTGATGACTTTTTTGGTTGTCGTCGAGTTGCAGCTATATGTGCCGACACTATATGTTATAGTGACGACGAGTAAATATCGTCACAACACACCGGATTATAGTGACATGAGTTCTTGTCACTACAGTCATTATTATTGTGACATAATTGTGTTGTCACTGTAATTTGTTATTTATTGTGACGAATGATTATTGTCACAGAAACTAATATTTTTAGCCACATGTGATTTTTTTATCACTGCATGTTTATATTTTTAGTTATGTAAATTAATCGTCACAAAAGAATGAATTTTAGTGACAAATGTATGTTATCAGTAAAGCTAACTAACTTGTCACTAAAATATTATATTGTAGTGACATGAATATTGTCACTATAAATTTTATCACAATTAGTTGATTATTTAGCAACAGAATATTATTTAAAGTCATCACAATTCTAATGCAACAATGATGATTAATTTGTCACTAATATCACAATATATTTTTTTTAATATTAAATATGATACATATTAAATTGATATTTCATTATTCGTCCAGCAATAATAATAATAATAATAATAAATTAAATATTAACACAATTCATTTAATAAATGAAATTTCTACAAAATAATCTAAATTCATCGATACATATAATATTAAGAGCCAAAAGGAAAAATGTCATTTACAAATTAAAATAAATAAATAACAAAATAAACGATACAATAATAACTCAATTTAAAACTAGTTTTACTATTGAAATCTACTCTTGAACAACAATTTTATCACCTCAATTTGGAGTCTCACTACTTTGATTGATGCTTTGAATGAGATTTGGAGTTGAACTCTCAATTGAGAGCTTCCACTCGATATTGTAGGTTCACTTCGTGGCTATTGAGTTGAGCTTATAAGGACTCGAAGAGAGATGTCAACTCTTCATTTTGTTTCTTCAATTCTAAGTTGTCTTTTTGGAGATCAAGATTTATCCTTTCTCCTCTTTTAGCAGGCAGCTTGAGTCCTTCTCCACATCCTCGTAATCGATTAGATTTTTCTTCCCTAATTTTTTTTTTACAAAGGCATCATCTTTAGACATAGGATCTAGACTATCCTCAACCGGTTGACTTTGAAGCTTAAGAAGTTCATCCTAAAAAATACAATTTGTAAAAGTGTTTATATTTTGAAATTTCAAAGAGTAACATGTGCACTTACATAAGCTTGTTTTGAAGCATCATCAATCCTTTTTTTTTTTTTTCTTAGTCGCTATATCAGCTCAATCTCAGGCGTTTGTACGAGTAGGCTCCTCTTCAGTTTTAGGATCGCGCTAAGAACATAGAGAATTAAAAAGATTAAAAGCATTTCATATTATTCTAACTAAAAAAATATATAGAATCATATATGTACCTCATCATAGCAAATTGGAGTAATGGACTTTGTTCCACATGAATGACTCATTTTTAGATTATCTGTATTTTCTCAAGTCCAATGATTGATTTCTAAACAAAATACAACACATTACAAACCATATACAAATTAAGTATAAATATGATCATACTTATTTTTTAATTAACTTTTAATAATATGCATCTACTGACAAAAACAAAACATATAAAAGTAAAAAAAATTGATCACTTTTATTTATCAAATAGCTTCAACAACCAACATTGCCATATATGTGATCATGTAAATTTTCATATCAGCAAGCCACGTCATTACATAAGACAGTATATGAAAAAACATGATCACGTGAATCGCATAAGATAGTATATGTCAATTAGTTTCATCGACGGATACAATGATAAATTTGATAGCGTGATCACGTAAATTTTCAAATCAGCAAACAAGAACATAATTCAGGAATCATTCTTATTCATCTATTAAATTTCATCAATCAATAACACATTATGTTTGGAAGGACCTACAACAAATATGTAAATAGAGGTTTAGATAGCAAGAACAAAAAATATGATTTTTTTTTTTTTTGGAGATACTCTGATATATCGGCCAGAGTTTTTATAGATATAGATTTAGATGACAAGATAAAAAACGTGATAATATTATTTTGGAGATCAGAAATTACTCTGTAAACTATCGAGCGGCGTTTCGATTTCTTCCGTAATCACATCTTCATCAATCAATAGATCCTTCAGTTGTTAAACCTAGAGAAGAAGAGGAAGAAGAGGAAGAAGAAAGGATTGGCATGATACATTGAATAAGTTGAGAAGAATGAAAAAACACTTCTAGGTTTTGCAATTCTAAAAAGACTGCTAGGTTTTATTCATAGGAAAAGTAAGGCGGTAAGTTTTGATTTTTTCGTTTGCCTCTAAAAATTTTGGTTGTTTTTTTCCTTTGCCTCTATTTTTTTTTTCTCTGCGTTTAGGGTTAGATGAATTTTATAGCCAAAAATATTTATTTTATGATCATTTATTTACTTATTATTTAAAAAGTTAGTGAAAATAAATCCTCACCCAAAATTAGCGCAAACCACAGTATATCTTTTCATAATAATTAGCAGATATATGCTCTCTAAAATTTAATATCTAAAACTGCGTATAATTAATATAATTTCAAAGAATATAATATAGTATCAACAAGGAACACTATATATTAACACAATACATCACATTACGGTCATTGTCTGGAGCATGTACTTATGAATATCATTCTGCATAGGCGTGATCACGTTGTTCAATTATAAGTAAATAAGTAATTGATGATGTTGAAATTTTAAAAAATTATAACTCTAGATTTAATTTTATTATTATTATAGTTATTTTACCAAATAAGATGTAAATTTAATACTAAAAAATTACAAATCTTCATTTATTTAATAAACTATACCTAATAATTGTTAAAATTAAAATAACATTATACATTTCTTAAAAAGAAAAAAATTGACAAACATGTAATTAAAATTAAAATCTGGTCAGTCATTGCACAAAAATACATCATTTCTTATTGTTGTAATCATATTATATGAGGGGTGAAAGTGAACATAATATTTCACATTTCGATCACCAATGAACAAAAGTGAAGTAATTTTTTTTTAATATTTTAATTAGAAATATATTATTAATGTTACTAATGATATTGCAATTTGTGAATTCAACAAATTTTATTTAATTTACAGTTTAACTACTTGTACTTTGGACACCTTATAACGCAAACAAAAATACTTGTTAGCTAGTCTTGAAAATAGCAAAGTTAATTAATCTCAACTAAGTGTGCAGTTACATCATCCTACCATATATATAATTGTTCACCATATGTTCCGTTTCAATCTTATTAAAGTGATTTTCAGTAAAAAAAGAAAAGAAAATCTTCAAATTAATGAAGAAGAAGAAGAAGAAGATAACATTAATTAAGCGAAAGATACTTCTAATTTTTTAAATTAAAAGTTCTGTAAATTTCTGTAATCATGCTGGTACTCTTGTACCAGTTTTGTAGAGTTTTCCTTTTAATAAATGTTTCTTTTATCTTCATTTATCATTTTATATTAATTTTTATAATAACATCATTATTTTATTGGAAATTGACAAGTTTCATATTTGTTGTGTTAACAATGTATATAATGTTGTTTCCAACTATTGAGAACAAATTAATAGCGAAGATGTTTGAAAAAATTATGACTTTGATGTGATCAATAAGATATAGTGATATTAATTAGTGACAACTATATAATTTGTCATTTTAGTGGCAAAATAAAAATAAGTCACAATTTACACAGTTATAGTGACAAAAAATAAACTTGTCACTAACATACAGTGACAATAGATTGTGACAACATCAAAATCTGTCACTATTATATTTATTTGTGACAAACGTAACTATTGTCACTATACACGTGTTTGTAGTGACAACCAAACTATCGTCACTGATATATAGTGACAAAAAATACTGACAACGATGAATTTTATCACAATTGTACTATATTGTGATGATGGAAATTATTGTCACAATATATGTATTTCTTGTGACAATATTCTGACCGTCACTAAGAAAATTGTCACAATAGACAATTTTTTTTGTAGTGATTATTGAATATTCATATGGTACTGTTATGTTGTATCCTGATTAATGTTCCAATTGTAGTTGTGATAGATTCTACATTGATTGCTCGATTAATACTCCTTCCGTCTCTTATAGTATTGCACAAATTTCTTTTTGAAATATCTTTTTTGGATACTATACTCCACTATAAATCACTTTATTTTTACTTTTTTATCAACTTTGTTTGTTTACCATAGAATATCATACCACCTAACATTTTATTAAAACTCATTCCAGAATTTTTTGTACAATAAAATAGGATACGAAGGGAGTATAAGTTAGTTCGATGTTTACATTATCATCCAATATATATAACCGTTTAACAGATTATGACAATTTAAATGTAGCAGGAAAATTAACATAAATTAAGTAGATCCAATGCTCAAAGATAGATTATAAGGTCATGGAAGAACTTTATCAGTGTAAACCTAATCCGATGAGGATAATAAACAATAAAATGTATGATTCTTGTGTGCGCGTATTGACCTATTGATGGTGAGATTAATACTTAAGACTTCCGTAATAAAAGTATGTTATTATTATTGATTTATTCTGCTATTATTATTGATTTATTGTTCCTAATATTAGTAGGTCATAAAATCAAATGACAGAAATAAAAGCCGGCCAGTTCAATTGAATAATACAGGTGATATATTTAATAGATCGTGTGTCGACAAGTACTGAAATACTATAAACAAAAGTGTTATTTTACTATTACGAGGAATGCTCATCTATTCCTCGTGTACATATTTAAGGGTGAACTTTAAAAATACCCAAAACAAAATAGTGTAGTAGTTTTATAATCACAACTTTAAAACTATAAGTTTTATACCCAAAATTTAGTGAAAAGATAAAAATAACCTTAAGAATTGAGTCTACTTGTCTTTTAAACACAAAAAGTAAATGAGTCCCACTTACATTTATTCAAAAGAATTAAATCCACCAACCTACCCCACTTAATATTGAATTTATAGTGAAGTATAGTCTCCTATTTAATTGAGCATCGCTAATTTCACTTTCGTCAGTATTTTTTTTTAGTTGTAAATGCGTTACCTATTTTGACGAAAGAAAAAATATATATACTACTATTCTACTATTTTTAGGATAAAGGTTCGAAAAAGAAAATTATAATTCATAAATGATTCTTTCATTTATGTAATCTAAATATCAAATGTCATTGTTAAAGATTGAATTACCATTTCCTTTGAAAACTGATAAGAGGATTATAAATAAATGGCAGAATCTACAAAAAAAATTTAAAAATAATACCTGCTTTGACGTCGTCACAAGAGAGATATTCCTATTTGTTGTAGTTTGGTTTGTAGAAGTGAAAAAGGGAAGTCGTAGTTTTATAATTCATAAATAAATAAATAAATAAAACTAAATGAAAATCGAGTTGCATACTTAACAACACACATTTAATACTTTGAACAACTTCAAATTAATTATACTCAATTAAATATGATATATATTATCAACTAATTGATGGTTTTGGGAGTTTTTGGCGAGATTACACGGTTGTTCTTACAAGAAAACCATGTAATGCAGAAATACAAAATCGTGCAATTCAGAACACTGCAACCGTGTAGTTCAGAACAAGTTCGGGAACTAATTTTTTAAAAAATCAAATTCACGATTAATTGACACGCCTACTTTTATTATTTCCATGTAAAGAGCATTTCGGCCGTGTGGAGGGCAAAATTACACGGTTGGAACATGTTCTTTACACGATTGAAACTCATTTCTATAGTGTACCCTAATCGTGATTGGTCAAAATTAAACTAAAATCAGTCAAAATTGAAGATTTCATATTAAATTCGAAGAGTAGACTTTGTTAATTTCATCTCCATATCTTACATAACGTCATAAGAACATAGATTTGTGTTATTTAGTCCATAATTGTTAATTTAAATGTGAAATCAAATGTAATATAGTTATCGAGAATAAGAGATTTATATTGTATAACTATAAAGTTTAAATTTGGCCACCAATGTCACTTGAATTGTAATTTTGTTATAATTGTATGTTTTAATTTCGTGATTTTGGAGTCATGAACGTTTTTTTATGTATAATACGGGCTTTAAAACGAAGGTGAAAGCAACCAAAAATTAAAATTTCAAAATTTAGAAGTTGATATTTCTTAACTACACGGTTGGAACATATTTTCTACACAGTTGAATAATAATAATAATAATAATAATAATAATAATAATAATAATAATAATAATAATAATAATAATAATAATAATAATAATAATAATAATAATAATAATAATAATAATAATGTTCTTATATATATTGCTATATTAGTAATAACAAGGTGATAATCCCACATAAAGAAGGAGATCTCTAAAATGTTTGAAATGGGCAAATCAAACTGAGTAAATTTTGTTGGATGATTAGAACGAATAACCTACAATCATACTTTTGCAAGATAATAAATACGAAGTATATAGTAGCATGTGCACTTTACTATACTATAGTAACATACTAAATGAAATCAATCATATTTTGTAGCATAAGCTTGTAAACGGTCTATAGTACTTTAACTAAAGATACATTAGATCAATAAAAACTAAGTATGTAGTATAAGAATATAAAAAAATGATTAAAAAAAATGGATCAAAATTGAAATCTAATAATTGTATTTGTGCATACATTATTCCATTTTATTGGCACTTAATTAGAAATATAGAAAGATTATTAATACCAAACAAATTGAACATAGTGACTATTCTTAATTTTCTTTAGTCAATAGTCATATGGAGTATAAAATTTTGGAAAATATTTAAGAAAAAATATAAAACATCAATATTACCATAATGATAGAATGAATCACAAAAATTTCTAACATAAACGGGACGAAGGGAGTATAAATGAGAAATTAAATGTGCAACGCACGCACACTTTGCTAACATGAATGAAATTCTTGTAATCCGATTACACAATTTACACTTCGATATATAACTTCCCTTGAAATCTAATATTGATATATATATATCACTATAGTCCATTATATGATCACAATACATAAATTAAAACTACTAAATCTGATTTATGTATTTTTTTTATACGATTCTCAACAATTAAGTGATTAATTTGGATTATATGTTTAAATATTTAACAAAAAAAATGTTGTTACAAGCATTGGAAATCAGATTAAATCGAAGTTTGACCTTAATTTTGACCAAATTGAACTGCCTCCACGATTAGGTTTCACGGTTTGGAAGGAGTTTTCATTGTCCAAAATACCCCAACCCGCGTAAATATATTATCATTCAGTTTGACTTTTTCAAAATTTGACCTATTACACGATTAGGGTTCACGGTTTGGAAGAGTTTCCACGGTCCAAAATAAACCGAAACCGTGTAAAAGGAATACAATTCCCTTTACACGGTTGTAAAGGGAATATAATTAATTAACATTAACCGTGTACAATCATAAATGATTGTTGAATTGTTGTATTGAATTTAAATGATTTCACGGTTTGACCAATTCCTACGGTTTGCGAGCATTTATAACCATCTAACATGATTTAAATAAGTAAACAAACCGTGTAATTAATTAATTTTGCCTATTTTTTAATTTTGACATGTTTAGACTGTTTAATAGGAGTATAATTTTTGACCGTGCCCTACGGTCTAAAAGTCTTTTAAACCATGTAAAGACATAATTTTAATGAATAACATTATAACAAAACCATTATTTCAACCTCACATTAATGAGAATCAACATCCACCAAACTATACAGGCAATATACAACATATATTCCATATATACTCTAAATGAATTTTATGATATTTCAATTTTCCTGTAGTATTCTTGTCACACCCCGATTCTCGAAGGAAGAGGAAATCGTGAATTAGGGCGCGACTGAGGTTGGAGAAAAGAGGCAGGGAAAGAAAGGGGGGAAACTTATCTTATATAAATAAACTGGATAATGTGCCCAAAGAATTTGACAGCATTTCCCTTATAAAATTAGGAAGGAACCTAAAATCGAAAATGACAAGAGATAATAAAGAGATACGTTCATTCATAGCATAAGGATCGTTTAAGTTCAAATGGCTCAACCATAGATATAAAGGATAGACTCAATACATAAAAAGAAGTTAAAGAGTCTAAGCTCTTATCACAAGACATAACAACTTCAAGGAACAAAGTCGAGAGTTGAATACAAAAGATGAGCAACTAGCGGAAGCTTATTAACAAAAGGAGAACCCTTGCCTCAGCTCTGCCCCGTCAGCACTGTCTGCTTAACCTGAAAACATTTGGAAAATATTTGGGCTAAGTACTAATGTACTCAGTGGGCTTAGCATTCGATAAGTTCATCAAAACAAAAATATAGTTTATCCATTGTCATAAGACATAACCTGAAAGGTTTTGTAAAAGAAATACATCCAAGTATGTCAAAACATCATCATTTTCCTTAGCGCGCATTTGTCACACTCTACAGTTACTCTTACTGTGACCCCGGACCTCTAGCCACTGTCGGGTCCATTAACATTCATTTTGGACTTCGGGTCGAGACCCAGAGAATCCCGTTTAACATTCATTTTGGACTTCGGGTCAAAACCCAGAGAGCCCCATTCATCGATAGTACACGAGAGAGATCAACCAATCGCAATACTATCAGGGTGTATACACAGTTCAAAGTTAGTGTTTAAGACTGAACTAAGAACCTCGATCGATTAACTTCAGAGCATTAAACTTGTAGAGCGCACAAGAACATTTTATGGATAAACAGTTTTCATTTTTAAATATCAGAACATAATATAACTCAAAATATGTTTGGAAGTAAAGCCCACCGTAAGGTAGCAATCAAGCAAGCAATCGGTCAACTTCGGATCCTCTTATCTCCTTGCCTCCATAGCTATTAACCTATTTACAAGCATAATAGGTTAATACTAGTTTATAAGTAAGCATATACTTATACTCTATCTTCCTTAGTAACTTAATCTCTTATATACTTAACATTATCCCATCTTATCTCATACTTAGCTACTTAATCTCATTGGCTAAGAACGTGTGAGAGTGAAATGAGGATTAATGAAGGTCCTCAATGAACTTGAAGAGTCGGTGGTTAAAGCTAGACAAAGAATATTCATGATTCAAAGATGGATAGGAGTTGAACATTTGATACAAAGCTTGGCAGATTTGCCACACTTGAATAGTTTGGCTATAACTTGAGTATTTGATTATCAATGAAGGCACATGACACATGAATGGAAATACATGAAGCTAATCTTTCTAATACAATTAATTCCTGATTCGGGGAATGAGTATATTAGAATCCATGAATCAATCTTTGGCTCGATTCAATAATGAGAACAGTTTTGCGACACTTTAGGAGAATAATTGTTTCTCACAAATGGCTAACTGAATCAAGGCTTGGCTTATCAATCTGGAATTCTAAGACATATAGGTATGACATACTTAAAATCCAGATTTTTATCTTACACGAGCTGGGATATGGACAATCATCAAACAAGGTCATGAGTTCTGAAAACAGAAACAGGGCAGGTTTACAGTACTGACTTTGAAAGGCCATAAATCATTCAATACTTATAATGAGAGACTGTTCAAGTTATCAAACTGTAATTCAGAGTGTGTAGAATAATTTCATGTCTCACGGTTACACTCAGAAAAGCAACGAAAACGCCTCATATAGAGGTTTAAAAATGACATGGCAGCTGGGGTATTTCAGTTTCGGCAGAGTGACATATAAACTTTGAAAAATCATAGTAAATTCATACGAACTCCGTTTTGAGTGAACGAGATATGTATAGAAGGCTAATGGAACGTACTTCAACATGGAAGAAGAATAAATGTCGAATTTCAAAGGAGCTGTTCTCAGTTTAGCCCGCAAGTGGGCTGTTTTCCAGATTTTAAAAGAGATGAGATTTGAATTTCAATTTATCATAACAGATGCATATGGACTCGGATCGAGACAAAATTTGGGCTACGGATAGCTGAGAACATGAGATACAACTTTCATTTTGGACCCGAAATGAGATAAGGTCGGGAACATGCTTGAAAACGCTGAACAGAACACGCACACCAATTGTTCGATAAAAGGCTTCATTCAATTTCGTGAAAAATGCTTATGGGTTCGGCTCTAGCTCATCTTAAACCATCATTTGAGCAAGGAAACATGATGATCACTCATCCAAAATATACATACGTGGTCGGGCTTGAAGAATCAAGGAAGGTTTTGACAACATTCACATCAAAGTTCATCAAATAAAACATGGATGGCTTTCTTTTGAAGTATATAGAACAAGAAATCAACAATTTCAAGAGCATCCATAGAGTTGACTATGGTGTGAACGAAATTGATTCATCATTTTTAGAGGTTTAAACTCAAAATCTAAACTCATATTTGTGCTAGATATGTTAAGACGAAGATATTGTACGATTGGAAATGAAAGAATCGAAGCTTGAATCTTTCCCAAAAATCGACTCTTGCTTGAACTACTTCCCTTTCTTTGATCAAGAATCCATCACCATAGCTTTGTTCCTTGGTTGATTTGATGAAGAAATCCAAGGTTTATAGGTGATTGATGAAGGAAAGATGGAGCTTGAAGCTTGGAGCTTCAATGGAGTTTTAGAGAGAAAAAGGGGTGTCGATCATGGAGGAAATGAAAATGATGAAAGATGAGTGAGATGGCTAAAGTGTTAATCTCCCTTTACTAAATTGTGTGGTAGAGTGTAAAGGTGGGGTGGGTAATTCTAATCCTCAGAATTATGAATATATATATATATATATATATATATATATATATATATATATACTAAATTAAACTAGTAATCTAGTTTAGACTAGGTAAAAATATCTTATCTTATTTCCGTAAAATATTTACAGAATAACATTCTCCGAAAATCATTCCGGGTAATTTCTTGTCTTGCCATAATTCCTTCATTCTAAAAAATTCTCGAAATTTCATTGGAATAATTCCAACATATTATAAAAATTCCATAACCTCATTTTCGTCCGTGCTCGATCTCAAATACTCGAAAAATTTTATTTCCTCATTTGAAATAAATATTTTTCCAACTACGGATTTTTACGGCTATTACAATTCTTGTTCAATTTTTTTGATATTTCAGTTAATGCAAACAATACCTTTATCTGATTTGATTGTTTCCAACTTTAGTTATTATTATTATTATTTATTTATTATTATTATTTTTTTGAAATAGAATTTGCGTCTTCATTTTTTTTTCCGGTCAATTTGATTAAAAACTGTGTGAATTTGGATTTAAAGAGAAGGAAAATAGGGGAGGGAGAGAAGAGATAAAGCTGGAAAGAGAAAGTTTTTTTTTTAATTTATTTAATAGCACATGAAACCATTTTTTAAGGGTATGTTTGTTTTTTCATTGGTTTTTGGGTATAAAACTTATAGTTTTAAAGTGGTGGACATAAAACTTATATAGTTATTTGTTTTGAGTATTTTTAACCATTAAGACCATATTTAATGTATTCACGTGATGCTTGTATATTTAAGAAAAAATATTATAAATATATACTCTATTGAAAAAAAAACTAAATTTATTAAAAAAACTAAACTACGTGTATAGTTTGAATAGGTAACTACTAATGAAAACTGGACAGAAGTTGAGTATTGTTTTAATCTTAGTTATTATACGTGTGGGATTGGCATTTAGCATTTAATACTATAGAAAAGTCAAATAAAGGAAGTTTCATTGTATTTACAATTAATTAAAATATTAATATCTAGGACGTGCCTTGTTGTAATTAATGAGCCTGTGCCTGGCAATTCATCCGAACTAGTCCAAGAAAGAAATGTCAAAAGCTAATCCATAAGTATATAATATACACCATATCTCCTCTAAAATCAAAAGTATCTAATCTCATACATATTCCAAAAAAAAAAATCTCTACAAACAACGAAAAGAAAGAAAACAGATACAAGAAGAAGAAGAAGAAGAAGAAGAAGAAAGAAAGAATGTATGTGACTCGGCCTCTTTCACAGCTGCTGAAATCCCCAGAAGTACTGGAAGCGGCACCTGACGGTCCCAACTCCGGATTCCTCGTAATCCAAGACGAGGAATCTTTAAGATACTCTTGCTTCGGAATGTGTAAGAAACGCAGCCTCAACCAGCTCCCTTTCCCTCAAGACAAGGAGCTCACCGTCCAATACACCACCAGCTCGGGCGAGTCAACTCACGTCTCTCTCGATCCGGTTTTCCTGATTCCCGCCCTCAACCACCCCTTATCCTCCAATCGCTACTACGCCATTGTCCCACATCGGAAGCGCATTGGGTATGCACTACGAACGCCCACTATATAATAAATCCCCTGCTAAATGTTACTATTTGTTTTTTTTCAGAGAAGCGTTGACCTGCTCGAGAGAGGAGGATAAGGTCGACTGCTGCTTCTGTCGGTGCGTCAAGGATGTGAAATCTCGGCCGTTGGATCCGCGCAATGCCTACCAGCAGGTCAAGATCCTTCCATATGACGGCGTTTGCAACCCGGCGGGCTACTTCCGCGCAAAGTCGGTGGCGCCGGATGGTTTCCCTCCGTACTTCTTGCGGCGGAAGGGTTGGACGATCTACACTAAGACCCCCGACAACTTCAAGATTGATGACGTGGCGCACGGCCTCGACTCCGGCCTCCGCTCTCGCCTCCCGGAGTTCGGCTCCCCAGGGTCGAGGGTGGTCGGGAAATGGTACACTCCGTTTGTGTTCGTGAAGGAGTGGTCTTTGAGAGAACAAGTGAAGAATTCGATGTATTATGAGGTCACACTTGAGCAAAGATGGGAGCAAATTTTCAAGACTAATTATCTTGATAATAATAAGGGGAAGAAGGTTGTGATTGAAGCAGTTATTGAGAAGGAGCAAGCTTTTGTTGGAGGGAGGAAAGCTAAGTCGGAGGAGAAGGATGGAGTGATATGGTTTAAGCCTATTGGTGGAGAAGGTGGGGAAGGAGTGGGATTGAGAGTGGAAGTAGTCGAAAGGATGAAATGGGAGCAACAGAGGGGAGGGTGGATGGGAGGGGAAGAGAGAGAAGTGAAGATTAGTAAGGTGGAAGAATTTGAAGGAGGTGGAAATTGGAATGATTTTGGATGCTATGTTTTGGTGGAGACTTTTAATTTGAAGAGAATGGATGGGAGTTTGGTGATGTCTTATGATTTTAAGCACCTTCATCAATTGACGACTAAGTGGGAATAGATCGTATTACATTTGTCCTATTCGTCTTGATACATTTGACTGAAATGTGTTTAAATCTGAACAAATTTCGGTCAAATGTATCAAGATAAATGGGACGGAAGGAGTATATAAGCATCATTATTTACTTGTCAGTGATGATGCATGTTTAATTAATCTTTTTTTACATGTTTGTATGTGCTTGTATGTGAGTATATATTGTAATTTAGTATTTGGAAGTAAGATTGTTGTTGCAATTTAATTTAGATTTGTGAATTGCATTTGAATCAACGCTGTTTGTTTGAAATGGATAAAGCTTATTCTGAATTGTTTTCTAAAATTATGGCCGATACTAATATTATGATTTATGGCTTAGAATTGATATGTGAAACCAATTAGCATTCGAAATGGGGAAGCAATTGATCCACTACAAGAAAATAGCTAAATGGAGACACAAATTGTGACTGAAATATGTTTGTAGCCAATTTACAACTAATTGGAGACCGATTGGCGACTGCCGTTTCAATTTGGCAGGCAGCTGATTTGCGCCATAGCAGATTGGCGACCGAATATCAATCGCAATTGTTTGAGGTGGACCATTTCCATCGCCAGTAATTTATTTATTGTGTTTTATTTAATTTTTGAATTTTCATTTTCAAAGTAATTTCGTCTTCCTCTCACCCCACCTCGCCGCACCATGACTGCTCGTTTCCCAACGGCGACGGCTGCTCTGCCGCCGCCTGTTGTCTCGTTTGCCGCCGTATACTTCTACAACAATATATTCCAATAAATTTCAGGTAAGTATCAACTCTGACTAGAAATAACCCTTGTACAAAATCTCTGCAACATACGATATACGTATCTCAGCACATATCAGTTGTGTGTGTGTGTGTGTAAGAGAGAGAGAGAGAGGCTACTGGTCTGAATTGTTGGTTGGTATATGAATGCAACATCTGATTTTCCTCTCCTCGACTTCAGGTTGATGTTGCTGGTAACGTGCTTCAATTCCAATTATTGCTGCAATTTTCAATCCTCATAATTTAGGGCTTGAGAACCTCTATTCCCAAAATAGTATCCTAATGGTGTCCCAAAATTTAATTTTTATTGTTTTTATTCAATTTTTTTTAATAAATTTATTTTATAATGATTTTATTTAATTTTAAGATTATTTTCAAGGGTTCATCCATCCCAATTAGAGTTTATAATTATTTTTTTTACATTTAATTTTACTTTTATTAGTATATTAGAGTTGATAAATTCAAAAATAAAGTAATTTTAAAAAATTCTAATTTTTTTCATTATAAATGTCTATTATGATTTACTAAAATATAGTATTTTTATTTTTATAAAAAAATAATATAAAATTAGTAGAAATTAGATTTTGGGACACCATTGGAACATACTCCCTCCGTCCCGCAGCAATTGTCCACAAATGGGAATATATGTGAGTATAAAATAATACTTGTGGACAATTGATACGGGACGGAGAGAGTAATATTTGGGATAGAGGATATCATCCCAGATTTTAGCCGTTTTATTTGGTCAATATAGCAATTTCTTTTTCTACATCGTGAGGCAGAGTATAATTTCTATAAATTTAAATTTCATTAAGAATACAGTTGAATCATAATGTCTTGTGCTAAACTGTTTCTATTTCAATTTTCCTGTTTTATTTTGTATTGCAAACTGGGATATAATGTTCTCAGACTTTGTCTCACTTCTTTATTTGATCCATGTGTGATGAAGGGTAAATGGTTACCTACTTACCTTTCCTGGTAAAATGTATACTAGTTCATACGCTTGGGTAGGGAATATTAATCTTCGCTATCATATGGTTTAATTTGTGCTACTTTTACTTTCTGCAGATCTCCGAGTTATGAGCAGTAGAGAGCATTGATTCCATAAGGTACATTAATTTCAGCATATTATGTTTCTTTTTTTTGTCGACTCTCTATTCAACTTCACCAATCCCATTGCCATATGTCAATCAACTAGGGACTTCTTGAGATAAATATACTAAAATTAAATGAGAAAATGCAATGGCCTCTATTAAATGCTCTACTTAACTCTATTTTAGATACACATGCCTTTGCCATGATAGGCGATAGAATTTTACCTGAATTCACTCATCTCATTTAGTATATGAATCAATGCAACTTCTGATTTATATTACCTGCACCTGCACTTCACCTGCATATATGTATAAATTAATTAGTTGCTCTTGCTCACTGCATATATGTATCTAAGTATTATATATTCAGATACAGAATCTACTAACTTACTGCAGCTTGCTCATTTCTGTGTGCTGCTGCAGCTGGAGTCTTCTCTCTCCATCAGATTAATTTGGATATAAAAAGTAATCAATCCTAAACTAGCTAGTATTCTTTCCTTTTCTTTTCTTTTCTTTTCTTTCCTTTTCTTTTCTTTTCTTTTCTGAAACAAGTTAAGGTTTGCTTTAATTGCAAAACATTATCATGCTCGGACGAGTATCCTCTCTCCTCTCTTTGCTTCTATAAATAGACAGGGGTTATGTAGGATTAATGACTATGCGTTTGCATGAACTTAGTTACCATGTGTATTCCCTCTCAAAAAAAAAAAAAAAAAAAGCAGAACTAAGTTACCATGTAACGTAATCTCTCTGTTACACTATCCAATGGTTTAAGAAAATTCGATCGCTAATCGCAGCTAATGTTTAGCTACTGACACTGCAGTCGCTAGGTAAGATAGGCGAAGGCTGCAATGCCGTCTGATTTAGTTGGTCGCCAATAAGTCGCTGGATCAGTTTTGTGACCGAACATCCTTCACCAGCGACTGATTCGCTATTATGCTATTTTCTTGTAGTGAGTCTGAGACCACTAACTTTGAATATTATTTCCATGAAACGATAAACATGAATGTCGTTATTGTACTAATATATGCATGCAAGGAAGAACAGTCTACTAGAATAACCACATTTAAGCAAGATACATATATAGTGTTGGTATTTGACTAAACAATACAAAAACGCAACATGATGCATCTCATTTTGGTGAAATTGTCTTTGTCTTTTCTGCAACTCTAGTATATCAATCGTGTATCAAAATCAAATTATCTTAAATTTTCTTTAGATTTCGATATCGTAACTTAGTCTAATTTTATACTAATTAATAAGAATAATTTAATTCAAACTATGGTTTATAATAATTATTTTTTGAAATTCAATTTTATTTTTAAAGTAATACAAAATGATATTAAATGCCAAAAAGACAAATAATAAACTCTAATTGGATTAGTGAATTCTAGTCAAATGGTGTGAAATCAAACAAAATTATAATAAAATTGAAGAAAATAAAACAAAAAGAAGAGACTAAGAAAAATCAATTTTGGTACACGATTCATGACACATGTGGAAAATAACACAAAAATAAAGACTTAGAATTCGGTTTTGGAACAAATTAAGAAAACTATATCAAGTGAGTGGGATTTGGTAAGTTAAAACAATATATTTTCTCCTATTGATAATGAGCCCATTAATTATTATAATAGATTTAATTTTAATAAAGGTATCTCTCTAAGAACAGGAGGGAGGTGTATCTCTCTAAGAACATGAGGGAGGTAATACAAGTTACTTACGGGTCGTAGGATCCTGCATTGAGTGCCAGTGAATCCTTCTTTAATAAGCTGCCACGTCGTGCCTTCCCGTTTGTATGAGTAAGGGCATTTATGTCATTTACTACGGGCACTACATACCTAATAATCCAATTATTGATAATTCCATGGCCCAGCAACTGAAATAATCCAATAGCCCAATTATCACTTAAAAGCCATCCTCAACAATTTCACCGCACAAATCAGCTCAATCTCTCTCTCTCTCGCGCTCACCCTCTTCCCCGTCTTCTCTCTTCTCGGCAGAAATGCCGGCAAAATCCATTCCGCCGCTTCAGGTTGCCGCCGTTAGCATCGCTCCGTCGGCGGCTTTCTCTCTTCCTTCACGAAAATCCCTAATTCGAACACCCTAATTAAAGCCTTCAATTCTGGAAATGCTCCACCACGCAATCGGCTGTCCCTCTTGATTTCCCCACGCTGCCGGCGTCGCCTCCGATCACCCGGCGGCTTCCCATCGCCACCGTTGTTGGTCCTGCCGTGGGGTAGCCTCTTTCTCGACGATTGGGCGGCAGTGCTGGGCATATCGACGATGGGGAAACGCATCTAATCCCCCGACGCGTCTATGTATAGGATGCGTGCAGCTCTTGTTTTTGGCTATTCACATCATCGGCCGTCATCCAGCGTGGCTGGTTCTCTGTACCCCCTCCCGTCTTCACCGGAAATTGTTATTTCTTCTTCCGCTTCCCCTCTTCTCGCTTCCTTAACTATTCTTTGATGCTGTAATGAGCGAAATATAGAACGAGTGAGCATAGCAGACGACTTTGGAGGGGAAATTCGTACATCTCAAATTTCAATACCGTGTATTGTGCTACTAATTACAAATACCTGACATAATGTATGTATTTTGCAAGGAATACACTATATACAAGTACAAACTCTATCATATATAATGTTAACTTTAGTTAACATAATTTAGTTCTAAAATATTATTAGGTATGTAGCGCCCTTAGTAAATGACATAAATGCCCTTACTCATACAAACTGGAAGGCACGACGTGGCAGCTTATTAAAGAAGGATTCACTGGCACTCAATGCAGGATCCTACGACCCCTTACTTGTGGGATCGACATCTAAGCATCGACCATGCATATTTACGATCACCTCTTCCCACAAACAATGCCACTTGTTATGATTCGTAACAAGAAAATCAAGATCGCGAACAAACAAATTAGCAGATTTTAGAAGACATACACAAGCTAACCCGGATGCTTTGACAACACTGCAGACTAAACCACATCACAATAATTCAGATGACGTGACAACACTGCAAATAACACAATACATTACACCAAACAACACAACAACAATAGAAGAGAAACTAATCTATCGAACGATGAAGGAATGTAAAAAAGTAAATCAAGAACACAACAGTTTATCGTGGTTCGACAATGTGCCTACATCCACAGAAGGTCAATCGAGACACATCTACTATGAACGAGAATACAATATTACAACGAAAAAAACTCCCCAAGAAGAATACCTATCTTCTACTTCTCCCTCACCAAGTAACTAAACAAACGTATTCCCCTTTCTCAAATCGAGACATATTTACTATGAGAAATCCGCTGGAGAAGGTACCTCTAATTCTTTCCCCTTATCTTTTTCTCCACAAAACAACTCTATATATATAGAGTTTGTATCTTAACCTAATTCTTGGAGAAGAAGTAATCACCCTTATCTTTTTCTCCACAAAACAACTCTCTATATATAGAGTTTGTATCTTATCTTAACCTAATTCTCGGAGAAGAAGTAATCATCAACTTGTCATAATTATCCTCCAAGAATCATAAAATTATAGATGTGCCTTAAGGAATTTGCAGTCACTCCCGAGCACGACCGCCGAACCATATTAGTATGATATTGTCCGTTTTGGGCAAGCCCGCACGGTTTTGTTCTTAGGCTTCTTCATAAAGGCCTTATATTAATGTGGTGGTTACTCCCTTTATATCCAAGGTCTATCTACCTTGTATTTTCAATGCGGGACATGTTGTTTGTATCCAACAATCCTCCTCTCAAACACAAGGACCGCATCATTGTCCTCCCCTCCAACGATAATCTATCTCATGACTCGTATTACCCAATGTTTTTCGGCACAAGTAACCGACAAATAACTGAGAGGGGCATCTCAACATCATTGTCTTCTCAGTGGAAGACATCGTGGGTCCGTTTTTCACATACGGCGCCAATTGTTTTCCTCAGTGTTGGCACATCATCAGTATAACATGATGGAATTAATTGTTTGCTATTTGATGAATGTTCAGTTGGTATTGTTCTGTTCTATATTGATTAATGTAGTAAGATTAATTTTGACCTTCATAGTGAAAGGGAAATGAGGAAAAATAGTCATTCTGTTAGTAAAGATAAAAAGTAACCACTGTGTTAAAATACTAAATTGACCTTAATGAAATTTATGCAAAACAAATTTTTTTAAAAAAACAATAAATATTGAACCCTCTAAGAGCATCTCCAGCGCAACTGAATCCGGGGGCTCGTGATGGCTTGCGAGTCCGGGTAGTGAGCCCCTCGGGCGCTGGCGAGCCCATGCGAGCACGAGCTGGGATTGCAACTCCGAGCCAGGCACGAGCCCCCTCTTTGCGCAGTGCTGACGTCAAAGCTGACGTCATTTTGAAATGACGTCAGCAGCCCTATTTTTTTTTTTTAAATCAATTTTTTGAAAAAAAATTAAACTTTTTTTTATTTTCTTTTTATAATCAAAAATTCCATATAGTAGGATAAATATATTGTGAATCAAATAAAAGAAATTCCAAATTTTGTGTTATTTTTTAATTGAAAATAGACAATTAAATAAATAAATAAAATCAAGAAAATATCGAATTAAAAAACGAATCGAAAATTGAATAAAAAAATAATTAAAAATATTATATTAAAATAAAGAGAGCCCAGGGAGAGAGCCCTTGGGCTGGAGACGTATTTCGGAGAGTGCCCCTCTCCGCCTCTAAGCCGGCCCCCTCCTGTCGTCTCTCTCCATTTCCTATCTCTCTCACTTCCCCTCAATCTATGTAGCCACCACACCAATCTTCTTCAGCCGTCTGCTGTCTTCTTCCGCGTACCCAAACCCACCGCCATCTCCCGACTAATTATCACACCTTCTGTTCCGGACAACCGCCCAAACTCTTCCTCTTCCAAACTCACGAGCGCGGATTGCTTGCTTTTTTTTTCTTTTTTTTTTTTGCAATTTGTGTTCGTAAATTTCTCTGGCCATTCGCGCTTCCTTTCTCGGCCGGCATTGTGCTCTCAGATCCGGCCAACACCACCCTCACTCTATCAAACTCAAGAGCTTGAATTTCAAAATCACGAATAGGTGCAGAGCTTCGCGATGTGGGATCGAGCTTTGAGAATGGATTGAGCTTCAAGGTGCACTTCATAGATCTGGATGAAGATCGAGCCATTTTGGGAGACGAAATTCGAGTCAAATTATAATATTTTTTGGAGGTGAGTTCTTCAATTGATAAATCACCATGAATTCAAGAGCTGAAAGTTTGAATTCACGAATTCACAATGTCGAATTCGTGATTTATTCATTGTATTCAATTCGTGAATTATTCATTTTATGTGAGGAAAATCACGAATTTGTGATTTGTCAATTCTTGATTTTTGGCATTTTTTGAGTAAATTTACGAATTAGTTTTGTGAATTCATGAATTATCTTATTTTTTTAGAGCAATTTACGATATTAAATTCGTGAGTTGAGAAAGGGGAGGTATTATAATAAAAGTGACTATTTTTATTTAAATGACTATTTTTTATATTTGCTATTTCGAAGTGACTATTATAATAGTTGACCCCATAATAAAAGTCTCAAGTTATTATTATTATTATTATTATAGAAGATCATGAAATGACATAAATAAAAGTCGGCCAGTTCGATTGACATATAGACAGAAGCAGATGGGATCTTTTATTCTCATTTCTATTTTAATTTCTATTGTTATAACAAATATATTTATAAATCAAAATATTTTTTTAATAATTATATACTCTATTTTTGAATTTATTAACCCTAATATAACTAATAAATATAAAATTAAATGTTAAAAATAATTATAAACTCTAATTGGATGGGTGAAACCCTAAACAATAATTACAAAATTAAACTAAACCATTATAAATTATAATTATTGAAGAAAAATAAATAAATAGAAATAAAATTTGACACACAGTTAGAACAAAGTTTTTGGTACAGAGGATCCTAAGTGAAACGTAAGTGTGTGCGGATGGAATTCTCTATCTAAAATTTGATGTCTCAAACGTGTCCCAAAATCTAATTTCTATTAGTTTTATATCATATTTTGTAAAAATAAAAATACTATAGTATAGTAAATCATCATAGACATTTATAAGTAAAAAATGGTTTTTTTTAAAATTATATACCCTAGTTTTGAATTTTTCAACCCTAATATAACTAATAAAAGTAAAATTAAATTCTAAAAATAATTATAAATTTTAATTGGACGGGTGAACCCTTAAAATAATCATAAAATTAAACAAAATTATTATAAAATAAATTTATTAAAATATGCATAAAGAAATAAAAATTACGATTTGGGACACTAAATTTGGGACAGATAATCCAAATGAAATGCGTGTATTATATTGATGAATAGTTTGAATAGGTAACTGATGAAAATTGGAGGAGAGCACATAGGATATCAAGTGGTGGGATAGCAAGTGGGATGGTTACTATGATTTTTTGATATCTAGTTATGTGTACAAGCACATAAGGATATTCACGTGGGATTTTGGAAGTTTAGTGGGAATTTACAATCAAAATAATACTCCAATATCGAGTAGGATGTGCTTGTCGTAATCAATGAGCCCGTGCTTGGCAATTCATCCCAACTAGCAGTCCAAGAAAGAAGAAATGTCAAACCTAATCTCCTCCAAATATATGATGTATATATCCTTCAAATATATCTAATCTCAGTGATCTCACACATACACCAACAATTTAATTCCCCCAAAAAAAAAAAAGGGGGGGAAAAGGAAGAAGAAAGGATGTACGTGACTCGGCCTCTCTCGCAGCTGCTAAAATCCACAGAATTACTGGAAGCAGCACCTGACGGTCCCAACTCCGGATTCCTCGTAATCCAAGACGAGGAATCTTTATGATCGATCGTGGATTTTAGAGTGTTTTTGTAATAGTGAGATTTGCAGAAAACTAAGAACACGAGAATTTACGTGGTTCGATCTTTGGGTAGATCTACGTCCACAGAGGAAAGATGAGGATGTTTGTATTCGAAGTATTTCAAGCACAATTACAGTCCAACCCTCTTGTCTTACAAAATGACTCTATTTATAGAGAATTGAGGTCATGGGTGGTTGAGAGATCGTGGGTGCTGTCTTTGCATGCCCGTCCGTACTCTGATTGTCGTGGGTGGTTGAGAGATCGTGGCTGCTGTCTTTGCATGTCCGTCCATACTCTGATCGTCGTGGGTGGTTGGCTGAGTTTCTTGATTTGTCCTATTGGGCTTTATTCTGGATTAGGCTGGAGAAATTAGGAATGTGCCGAGCTGATCTGGGCCACATCCTATCACATCCCCCCCCAAAAGGTCGGAGAAGCGAGGTCATTGTAGAGAGGTGTAAATTGCCTTGCCCCCGTCAAGATGAGGGTTTTTTTTTTTTTTTTTTTGAGGTCGAGTAGTTTAGACGAGGTCGAGCTTTGAATTGCATAGCCCCCGTCGAAGTTGGGACTTCGACGAAGTCGAAGTGCGTACCGCCTCGTTTGGACGAGGACGAGCTTTGAATTGACATGATTTGAAAGGCGCAACTGTTGGAGTCAGGGTAAGTGGGACACGTGTCGCCTCCTTGTTGGAGCAGGCGAAGGGACGGGATTTGAAAAGGCATATATTTTGCTTATAAAAGCTTCCAATGTACGCCTGGGGATAATTTCGTTTCCCCCAATTTCTGACTTGAGCGAGAAAACAATCGAAAACCCTAAGTTGAAACCTGCAACTGCCGCCGCCGTCTGTTCCATCTTCTGGTGAATTTTGTCGGAAAAAAGAAAAAAGACTCGACAAGTAAGTTTCTCTTCTCCTTTAATGGCTTCTTCTGCCTATCTAATGGAAGTAGAAAGAGTGAATGTAGGGGATTTGCCCTCGCTGTCTAGGGTAATTCCGGCGAGGGTGCCAGTACATGTGTATACACGTGCGTTCGTCCCGCCTGTCCTTCGAGAAATCGAATTCCCACCCTTGGTTGGGTTAGATGCCGCTCTCGAATATGGGACCACCATGACCGAGTTGCATATGCAAAACTTGGCCCGGAAATTCCTATTTCCGGAGTCAATGGAGCTGGTTCTACCACGTATTGGCGATAGGGGTAGTTCTCCGCCAGTAGCGTTTTTTACCGTATACGAAGATTATCTTCAGTTCGGTCTTCGTTTCCCTTTAAATCATATTTTTGTGGAATTTTTAGAAAAATTCCATCTGTCGTTAGGCCAATTGATGCCGCCCTCCATCAAGCAGGTCGTCGGGTTTTATGTCGAGGTCAGCCGCCGTGATGGTTCTACCTCTGTAGATTTACTGCTTAAGTTTTTTAGACCTAAGCGAGCGCAGACGGGGTGGGTTTACCTCTCCCCGTAAATAAATTCAAGTTGGAGACGCCCTCCAAGGTGCCGAACTGGCAGAAGAAATTTTCTTTTGCCGGGCTGAAGGGGTGCCTCTATATCCTTTGTCCAAGGTCAAGTTCGCGCCTCAAGTCACTGAGAAAACCAGTCAGTGAACTGAGACAAGCTTAATGAACCTTGGCCAGATTGATAGGGTTTACTCTGAGGCCGAGCTTGCGAAGTATGGGCTGAGCCATATAATGCCAGTATGACCGAGGGTGAGGCCCTGCTTTATGCATCATATAACTGTGTTATCTGCCGAGGTTTTAATGTGTGCTCTTGTTTTTGCAGTGAATCCCCAGATCTTCAGGCTGCGGTGCAGAGGAAAAAAAAAGATGGCCAGGCCCTCTCCTGCCGTAGTACAGACGGTGTCTGGTACTTCGGCTGAGGAGCGACCGACCTAACTAGGTCGGTTTTAGAGAGTTCGCAGCAGGGTTCAGCTCGGGCGAGCTCGCCTCCGCCTGTTACTGTGGGCCACCAGATTGAGGGAGTTCGGCTCCCTTGATTGACGAGGCTGGGGGGTATGAGGGCAAATGGCCTTTGGGCCAGGATGCATACAGGGAAATGTCTTTTCCTGAGGTAAGTAGAATTCGGGTGAATTAGATATTGATGTCAGGTGTTTGTTCTAACATTGTTATCGGTGCTGGAGGCCGAGGTGGCTGTGGCCGGACTGAAAAGCCTGGCGAACTTCGTTACGGACGGAGTTGCCAAATTCCAGAAACTCTCTGCGAGGTTGAGGCAGCTAAAGCCGATCTCGCAGCAAAGGTGGCCGCAGCCGAGTCCAAGGCCAAGATGGCAGCGAAACGTGAGTCTAAGGCCCTCGCCGCCACCGAAGTGGTGAAGAAGAAAGCGTCCGACCTGGAGGCCGAAGTTACGGACTTGAAGGCCCAGCTTGCTGCGGAGCGGGAGAAAATGGCTCACGTGGTTGCTGGCCAAGGTGGGATGCTCTGTGCTTTTGCCGAGCGTATTTTCCGGTCTCGCCATTTTGGTAGGGCCATTACCCAACTGGTAGGTGCTATGAACACTTCGGTTTCTGCCGCAGTCATCGATTTGATTGCCCAGGATTACCCAGACCTGGATAAGGCCAAGTATGGGTATGAGGCATGTTCTGAAGAGGAGATGCTGCGGGAATATGCCGAGGTGC
>CM038110.1:23058859-23095457 GCA_001642375.2 Mentha longifolia | reverse complement strand
AAGTGTAATAAGGAATTTACTAATTGTACCATTCAAACCCTAATTATTTTCCAAAAAGAAAATGTGTATGTATCTGTGAGACGGCTTGTTGGGAACCTTTTCTCTCTTTGAACTAAGTTTTGATAATGCTATTAGAAACCACACTTAGACAATAAATTTTAAGTGGAACAGACTGGTCTCCGTGTTTGGATCAGTCAAGCTTAACCCGGACAGGTTGCTATGTAAAGGTCAAGGTTGGTAGTGCAACCTTGTACCTAATCTACTCAAACCTGTCATAATGTTCCTTTATGTAATCTGTCTATGTAATCTGCTCTAACAATACTCGAAGATTTCTTGCGAAGATTACAGAAGACTGAAGACAGTTCGAGGTATAGGAAGCTTGACCTGCAAGGTTCAACCTGAGCTGTGGCTGAGGAACCTGTCCTCAACTCAACGACCATAATTGTGTCAGTGTACGGTTCTGCATATCCTGACACATACAACGGCTCTATTTCAAATGCTTCTCTATAAATACCTCAAGTCATTCCAGAAAGAAGGTATGGGAAACTCAAATTACAAGCTGAAACGCTGCAGAAATCTCAAGCTAAATATTCACACAATCAACACTCGAAATCACTAGAGCTTTCCCAAGTGTTGATCTTTGTAGATTTCTATTCTTTCTAGAATCTGTCTTACTAGAACACAATCCACACTCTCACTACCATCACTGTTGATATTCAGTGTAGTTGATAGAGTTGTATTCCAAACGGTGATAGCTTTTCACAGCTTTCCAGTTTGATTATTAGTGCTAGTTGTTTAGCATTAGTAAGATTGTATGTAAGTTTGTATGTAAAGTTAGAAGAGACACGACTCAAGATTCGTGCTAGATTCAGTCTAAAGAGAGACTTGAATTTGGACTGGAACCTCCACCAGTGTTAAAAGGAGCGAAAAATCTCAAGTTAAGGGATTACAGATTCGACGGGATCTGGCGTGGACGTAGGAGCTGTTTACTCCGAACCACGATAAAAATTCCTCGTGTTTTCTCGCTATTTATTCTTAATTTATTTACACAGTTTGCATGTTCACAACCTGCATCATTACAACCTGTCTTGCATAAATTGTTGATGAACTGAAGTCTTTTCTAAAACTGCTTTGAAAACTGTTAGCCAACCTTTCCACCAAACTTCCGCACGCAGGTTAGTTTTGCAAGCTCAGCAGTTCACTGTTTGAGCTGGAAAAACTAAACTGTTCTGATAAACTGAAGTGACGACTCAGTGAGATCAAATTGTTTTGAAAAGTACAAAACTGTTGGCTAATTGGTGTATTCCCCCCCCCATACACCAATATCTATTTATCGGGACCTACAAGTGGTATCAGAGCGGTGGTTCTTTTGACCACTGCTTCTGTATACTAGAAGCTTTTTGTGCTTAAGTGTCAAATTGAACTAGATCTCTGTGTCTGCGAACTGCGCATATATAAACTGTCAATATGGAAGCTTCACTTCTCCGTGTCTGTGAAGATTTTTCTATACAGGGTTATGAAGACTGGAGTTTTCGAATAAAGATGTGCCTCCAAGCTCATCATGTTCTGATGTGGGATGTCATCGAGAATGGTCCCACACCCATTCTCGAACCCTACGAAACTGATGTATCAGGAGATAAAGCTTCTGAAGCAACGTACGTGCCAAAGATTAAAGATCCCAGAAAATACACAACTGAGGAAAGAAAGGAAGCTGGACTTGACAGCTTCGCTAAAGGATTAATCTCGAGCACAGTTAAGGGCGTCCACCTGGCCAAGATAAGAAATCTTGAAACTGCTAAGGAGATGTGGGACACCTTAAAAGCAATAAGTCTTGGATCAACAGAGATGCTGGAAAATAAGCTGTCAGTGGCATGCAGTAAATTCGAAGAATTCAAAATGCAGCCAATGGAGACCATTGACCAGCTCAAGAACAGATTCACAATGATTACCTTGGAGATCGCGGCTCTCAAGAAAGATAAATATACTCAGCGCGAACTCAATCTCAAAGTAATCCAATCTCTTCCAGCAAGCTGGCATGTGTACAGTGCCATGCACCGCGGCAGGTCGGACATCAGCAACCTGTCAACTGAGCAACTGTTTGATCTGCTCATCGGGAATGAGTTTGAAATGATCAGACTGCACGGGTCACAACAAACGTCTTCAAGCAAGAAGACTGAGCCCGAAAAGAAAGAAAAAGATGCTGCATTCAAAGCTGCATCAATTACAGAAGAAAGAGCAATTCCAAAAGATCTATGCTCTAAAATGGAAAAATTGTTGAAGGACTATGCACTTATGGCTAGAAGGAATGAAAAGCTTGAAAAACGCTTCAACAAATTCCGCAAATATCACAAAGATTTCAAGAGAAATCAAACCACCTCTTCTTCCGACAAGAAAGGTGAAGGTATATCAAAACCCTCTAAATTCAATTCTTTTAACACTCCCACGGGTGGTTGTTTTGAATGTGGCAGACCAGATCACTATAAGTCAGACTGCCCAGACTTATCAAAGGCTGAACGCGAAGAGCTCCGCGCAAAAAGAGATCAAAAGCTTAAAGAGCAGCGCAATGCCATGATCGCAGCCGAGGAAGAGGCCAAAGCTATTGCCACATTATCAGACTCAACCTCCTCCGACGAAGATGATGATGAATTGGATGAGGAGGAATGTCGATTAGCTGATGAAGAATTTGAATATGAGGAATGCTTCATGGGAAAAGATCTTGATCTTGTTCAAAACAAGGTTGATACTAAAACCTCTTTTTCATATTCAGCTAACCCTGAACATGCAGGTATTGAGATACCTGAAATGCCAACGTATGAAGAGTTTCAACAACAGCTTGATGACTACAAGAAGCTCTCAGAAATGTTCAAACAAGTAGTCATAGAAGGATCCAAGCTGGAGGGTGAAAACTTGAAGCTCAAAGCTGCCTTAGATGGAAGCTTCACTCCATATGATGAAGTAAAAGAGAAGGAGATTGAAACCCTAAAAGTCCAAGTGGGTAAATCAGCCTTAAGGGAAGAAAACCTTAAGGAAATGCTTATCAAGAGGGACAGTGAAATAATCAAACTAAATGGCCAACTCACAGATCTCTCAAATGAGCATGAAAAGCTGTTGCAGAAAGAGCTCAAGCTTCAACAAGTCCTAATGAGAATGAACAAAAATGGCGAAAAGCTTGAAGTCTTGCAAGCTGCGCAGAGACCTGCTCAGATAAAGTTTGGCATCGGATTCCATGGTCAAACCAGCGGAGTCAAGGATAAAGAGAAGGTCCTGTTCGTAAAAGAAAAGGGATTGGCTGAAGGCAAAGCTCATCACACTCTGCCAGATAAACAAATCAAATTGAAGAATCCAGCCCGGCAACCTCAAGCAATCCTGATAAAAGAGCATGGAAAACCCATCAGGAAACAGCAGCTGAGACCGCCAGTAGAACAGCAAAAGGTTGTGCGACCTAGGAAACTGCATGGTCAACCTGCCTATCAAAAGGGAAGCCAACCTACTCAAAGAAAAGTGCAAACTGCTAACAAAGGAAAAACAGTTTCTCAACCGAAAACTGCTCAACCACAACGAAACTACTATGAGCAGTGGCCAAACCAACAGAGACTTGACAATGAAGGTTACTGGTACAACCATCATTGGTACCAATATCCTGAGCTGTCAAGTATGCACTATCAATTTCCACACGGAAGTGGATTTGTAAATGATCGATGCAGATGTGGTTACATGGAGCAGTGCTATCGAAATGATCATTATCAACCTGCTCATTACCAACTGCAAACTGCATACTCAAATGGAACCTACTCAAATGTGCAACGGACCAAGCCACGAGTCAACAGGAGTTTCCAAAAGAAGAAGCTTGGAAACCAAGCTGCTAAAACTCAACCTGCTAACAAGGCACCCAAATTCATGTGGGTTGCTAAATCTGTCTAATTGCAGGATGGGAAAGCTCAAAGAAGAAAGCGAGCAGCTCGCGGCACGGTCTGGATTATTGACAGTGGCTGTACAAGGCACATGACCTGCGACAGAAGCCTGCTTACAAATTTCATCGAATGTGACGGACCTCTAGTTGCTTTTGGAGGAGACTCTAAAGGAAAAACAAGAGGTTACGGTAATCTAATTGTTGGTAAAACAACAATATCAAATGTCACTTACGTTGAAGGTTTAAATCATAATCTCTTTTCTGTAAGCCAATTCTGCTCTACTGGAAAAAGAGTAGAGTTTTCTGCTAATAAATGCGCTATAAAGAACAAGGAAGGAGAAGAAATTCTTCTTACCGGTATTTTGCAGGATAACTTGTACATAGTACAATGGCTAGATGAAAAAGAAATATGTCTGGTCACCAAACCTGTACCTGAAGTGAGCTGGCTATGGCACAAGAGACTGTGTCACTTAAACTTCAAAGCCATCAATAAGCTCGCTCGCAAGAAGCTCGCAGATGATCTTCCAGATCAAGTCTACTACAAAGATCATGTTTGTGAAGCCTGTCAAGCTGGAAAGCAGACCAAATCGTCATTTCCAAGCATTGCAGCTCACAACACAAGTAGAATCTTGGAACTACTCCACTTGGATCTATTCGGTCCAGTGACTCCTAGAAGCATTAATGGTAAAAAGTATACTCTCGTTATTGTTGATGATTACTCACGATATACTTGGGTTATTTTCTTACATAAAAAGAAGGAGACACTAGTGGAGCTACCTGCGCTGCTCACCAAACTGTCAAACATGAAGAACAAAAGTGTGATCTCAATCAGATCCGATCGCGGGACAGAATTTCTTAATCATATGATTGAATCATACTGCACCAAAAGTGGAATTACTCATCAAACTTCAGCAGCTCGCACACCTCAACAGAATGGTGTTGTTGAACGACGCAACAGATCTCTAAAGGAAGCAGCTCGCACAATGCTGAATGAAACCAATCTTCCAAAGAAGTTCTGGGCGGAAGCAATCAACACAGCTTGCTACACTCAGAACAGATCAGTCATTCATACAAGATATGGAAAGACTCCATACGAGCTGTGGAAGGATAAGAAACCTCGATTTAAATATCTTAAATCTTTTGGCTGTGTGTGTTACATTCATAATAATGGGAAATCACAGTTGAAAACTTTTGATAGCAAAGCAGATCCAGGAATATTTTTAGGATATTCAGAGATCAGCAAAGCTTTCAGAGTTTTTAACAAGAAAACTCATATTGTGGAAGTAACCCCACATGTTGTTTTTGATGAATCTATTTGTGAGTACAGGGAGACCCAACCGGATGAAAGTACAGGTGCAAGTCAAAATCAAACAAGCTCCAACACGCAGTTTCGAGATGAAATACTAATATGGAGTCCAACCGACTTAGAAGAAGAAGAAGCTCAGCCTAGTGCAAGGTCTCAATCCACAACATCCACCCATTCAGCAAGGGGGAACAAACCAAGGGGGAACCGAAGCTCCTCCAACCAGAACCTCCTCAACTGATCCAGAAACTTCAACAGAACCTGCAGTCAATGCAGAACTGTCAATGGATCAGCTCGCTGAACAGTTTGAACAGCTTGACCCCTTCACTCCTCAACCTCTACCTGAGTTTGAAGATCCCATACCAGACCCTGAACCAACTCTTACAGAAGAAGAAATCTCTCATCGAAGGAGATGGGTCGATGCTCATCCTGAAGATCTCATTGTTGGAAACCCACAGGCGGGTGTGAAGACAAGGAGACAGATAGGCGAAAGCTGTCTACTAAGCTGTTATCTTTCCTACTCTGAACCCAAAACTGTTGAAGAAGCTCTTGCTGATCATGACTGGGTCACAGCCATGCAAGAGGAACTAACGAGTTTAAAAGAAACGAAGTATGGTCATTAGTTGATCGTCCTACGCATCAAGGAGTGATCGATGTGAAATGGGTGTTTAGGAATAAGAAGGATGAAAATGCCGAAGTAATCAGAAACAAGGCAAGATTAGTTGCCAAAGGTTACTGTCAACAAGAAGGGATAGACTATGATGAGACCTACGCACCAGTGGCAAGACTAGAAGCAATAAGACTATTTCTAGCATATGCAGCTCATCAAAGGTTCAAAGTCTACCAAATGGACGTGAAGAGTGCTTTCCTCAATGGAATTCTTGGTGAAGAAGTTTACGTTGAACAACCACCAGGTTTTGAGGAAGCTGGTCCAGAGAAAGTTTACAAACTGCACAAAGCAGTATACGGTCTGAAACAAGCTCCCAGAGCTTGGTATGAAACGTTGTCTACATTCCTACTGCATTCTGGTTTTAAAAGGGATCGGTCGACAGAACTTTATTCACTTTCAAGTACAAGGATAATATACTTCTTGTGCAAATTTATGTTGATGACATTATCTTTGGATCTAGGTCAAAATTCTTATGTGACAGGTTCGGAGAACTCATGAAGGATAAGTACAAAATGTCGATGATGGGGGAGATGAACTTCTTCCTCGGTCTGCAGGTCAAGCAATCTACGGATGGCATCTTCATTTGTCAATCTAAGTATGCTAATGAGCTGGCAACCAAATTCGGTGTCCAGGATAGCAGACCACTGAAGATTCCAATGATGGCAAATGGAAAGATGAATCCAGATTCTGAAGGGAAACCTGCCAACATAACTTTGTACAGAGGAATTATTGGTTCTTTACTTTATCTTACTGCAAGTCGACCTGATATTTCTTTTGCAGTTGGAATATGTGCTCGGTATCAAGCTAATCCAAAGGAATCTCATCTAGAAGCCGCCAAGAAAATCCTTAGATATGTCAAGGGAACTGTAAACCTCGGGTTATGGTATCCTTGTGATGATAATTTTGAACTAACTAGCTATGCAGATGCAGATTATGGAGGATGCAAACTGGATAGAAAGTCCACTTCAGGGACCTGTCAGTTTCTTGGAAGCAAGTTGATCTCTTGGTTTTCAAAGAAGCAAACTTCAGTTGCTACTTCAACAACAGAAGCTGAGTACATGGCAACAGGAAGCTGTTGCGCGCAGATTCTTTGGCTAAAACAACAACTCAAAGATTATGGTGTCACAGTTCGAAAAGTTCCCATCTTTTGTGACAACACAAGCGCCATAGCACTCACTGTGAATCCTGTCTACCACACCAGATGCAAGCATATCGACATAAGCATCATTTCATCAGAGATCACGTGGAAAAACAAGATATAACAGTTGAGAAAATCCATACTGACATTCAAAGAGCCGATATTCTGACGAAACCTCTCATGGAAGAGAGATTCAACATGCTATGTGGAAAGCTTGGAATGCTCAGAATGGATACACAGTCTAAGTCAGAAGATGAATGCAGTTCGCTATCACAGGTCAGCCAAGAGCAGACTGACTTGGAAACTGCATGCTGACAAAAGCAGTTCACTAGAGCAATACGCTAGCACAAGTCACCAGAGAGGAAACTGACTTGAAAAGCTGCAGCTCAAGTGGAAGCAGCTCACGACACGCAGCTTGAAGCCACAAACTGCGTTGAAAGTCAACACTCACCGGTCAACCTTTAAGGGGGAACTGGAGATATCGTATCAATCTCCATTCAAATCTTATAAAATTATCTTCTCTTCCCATATATTCTGTCATATATGTTATTTTCTTTAATCCTTTTACTGTTAAGAATTTGAAAAGTTTTTTCACGAAAAACAAGGAATGTATATCTATCATATCTTGACCGTTGGAGGTCTATAAATAGAAAGAAAATTCTTGATTTCATTACGCGTTTCTTGAAATCCTTTGAAATCAAATTTCAAAATTTCCTTCACTCTCTCAAAGAAATTTCTTTCGTTCTTTCATCTTCATAAACTCAGAATTTCATAATCCTCACTCTCTCTCCGCAAAAATGTCTACAGATTCATTGAATGCTCAAGTGAAGAAAGCAACCCCTCTCATCTTCTTTGAGAAAGTTGCTGTGCTAGACTCCTATGGATACAAAGGTTTGGATCAGATGATTGAGGCTATCACCCAATGTGATGGTTTCTTCAACATCATCACTCAACATCCACGAATGACGCTACCGGAAAGTGTTGCTTATTTGTTGTGTTCTCTGGAATCAATAGCCGGAGACCCCGCAACGGCAACTTTTCTAGTCAACAGCGAAGAAGAACGGCGTCATCTTCTTCCTCTCGTCCTTCAAACCTACAGGTTATCGGATATAGGGGCTATCACAAAGGTTGATGATGTGCTCATGGAATCCGTCAACGATGTATATCAACAAGCTCTGTTTGAGCCCAAGAAAATCTATGATCAGAGAACTTTCAACCGCCACGACCTGAAATCCGAGTACAGATTTCTGTTCGAGTTCGTTCACAATGTGTTCTTCTCTTACCTAGGCTCGAACGAATCTGTCACTCTGTCGAAGTTTAAACTGCTAACTGCTGTGGTGAAGCAGTTGAATGTTAACTGGGCCAGGTTACTAGTCAACCTGTTCATCAAGGAAGCTGCAGAGCTACCTGCTAGGATCAAGGCCAACATGCAACTTCGTCATGGCACCAAGCTCTCTATCATTCTGCAGAGAACGCTTACAAATCGCGTATGGCGTGTCTGCACTGGATTTCCTGACGACAAGTTGGTTCCTCACACCTGCAACCAGTTGATCATGATTCTTGGCATCTTGCCTCACAAGATCAACAAGGCCAAAGGTGCAGCCAAGCTTTTGCTCACAGAAATGCGTGACTCAAAGGTAGATGTAGCTGAAGAAGAGGATAGCAGTGAAGATGATGAAGAAGACAGCGTCCAGGTTGAGTCAGTCAGAAAAGGAAAGAGAAAGCTGGAGGATCTGCAATCTGCGCCCTCTCAGAAGCGCACCACTCGATCTACAGTAGCAACCTTTGTGGAGGCAGATCTCACACCACCTGCGACCACAACGCAACCTGCCTCTCCACAGGTTGGAGTGAAACCTGCTGTCGAACAGTCCCCTCCAGGCACCCCTCCAGGTTTCCCGTCCAAAGCTCAGTCCCAAGCTCCTGTCACAGAAGCTCCTACATCCTCTCTCAACAGCTCCATAGCAGTGGAACAGATGTTAGCCTTCTACAAAGCAGAGTTTCTTAAGATATCTCGAAGGCTTAACATGCTGGAACTAGAGAGCAAGTGTACATTGATGAAAAGGTTGCAGCCTTGCAAACTGAGAACGCCAAGCTGTGGGAATTCATCAAAGCTCATATTGGTGAAAAGGATGCACAAGAGCAGTTCGCAAAAGGACAGAGGACAGTCCAGCTAGATAAGAGCTGTGAACTCATACAGTGGAACCTGTTTGATCAGAAACTGTGAATAAGACAGTTTGAATAGGGAAGTGTAATGGATGACCTGTATCAGTCTCCATTTTCTTAATCAAGTTCTATATATGTCAATGATATGCCTTAATATTTCAAATATTCAAACTTCATTGAAATATTTTTGCTTCACTTAATCAATTATATACCTTATCAATCATTTTCATTTATTGAAGCATGTGTTTTGTTATTTATTGAAATCTTCGTTAAGGATATTCTGACACAGTACTTAAGCATTCTTACTTCACTTTCCATAAGTATCAAATCCGCATTTAATGCGAGGCGACGGTTGAGTGTTAGGGTAGTGCGGGTGGGATAAACAACCAACCCCACGCGCCCACTATCTCACGGATTTCCAGGGATTCAATCCCATCTGTTGATCGATTGATATGCTTCAATCTCAACCGCCCGCTCTATCTTTTAAATAAGAATGTAACTGTGCATCGTCGTTCCAAATTCCATTTCTGCATTCTTCCGCCATTTTTCTCTGCAACTCTCTTTAACAATTTCGCATTCACATTCTCATTTATACGTTCTTTGAATGGCAGGAGAATCCACGTCTCAGACTCTTCCACAAACAACCGAGCAGAAGATCCAGTATCTACAGCAGTACATTCTCACAGAGCCTGCGGCAAATCTTTCAACCTATGATTACGCCAGGCTTGAACGAGATGTACTCCGCCATCCAGGAAGCGGACGGATTTTACAAGATTATTACTCATGAGCCAAAATTCTGGCTTCCGCAGCAAGTCGCGATGTTCTATCTATCATATTTTTGCCCGGAAGATGTCGACTCTGCCCAATTTCATCTTCCTGTACCTGGTGTACGCGACGAGCCCATTCCAATTCTCCCGCTCATCTCTCGAACCTACGGCATCGCTGATTCAGGAACTGTGGAGATCCTGTATCACAAGCCAATGGGTTTAATTTTGGACGTTCCGGATGCAGATCTGGAAGCAGTTTACCAGAAAGCTCTAATGCAGCCCGCAGCCGAGTATGATGGAAAGAGGTTCTCGCGCCCTCTGTTGAGACCTGCGTATAGAGCCCTCTTTGACTTCGTTCACAAAGTTTTCCTTGGTTACTCTGGTAACCACGACGTTGTCACTCCAGCGAAGTTTAGAGTGATGACTGCAATCGTGCAGCGTCTAAACGTGAACTGGGCCCGATTTCTCCTCGAGCTCCTCAATGAAGAAGTCAAGCAGCTCTCGATCACCTATGAAGGCGAAGTGGTGACCGATTTCCGCATTGCCAGGAATCTGCGCCTAGGCACCAAGATCTGCTCTCTCATTCACTGCCTCCACCCCAACCTCAACTGGAGTGGAATGACTCATTTCATCAAGGAAAAGGTCCCCAAGGACCAGAAGCAGCTCGAACTAATAATTGGTGTCGACATGACCGTCTTTGCCAAGAATGATGATGTGGTGAAGCCGTTCCTGTACGACATGGGTCGATCTAACCCAGCTTGGGTACCACCAGAGCAGCGTGACGTTCGGAGAAAGAGACAGCTTGCCCCTAGCAAGCAGCTGGACAGACCTGCCAAGTCTATGCGTATCAAATCTCCAACTCCCATATCACGCAGGTTGCATACGGAGTTTGCCTCCATAGAAGTTCAGCACCAACCTGCTCGTCAAACCCTTGAAGACATCCCAGAATAGACAGTTCTCGATGCACAGGTTTCATTACCTGTACCCTCTGTTCGTGATATCTTCCAGTCAACAGCTTCGGAGCAAGCTGGCCAAAGTCACAGCGAATCTCAACTGGAGGATGACACAGATTTCGAGGAAGAAAATCCTGATACCTCCATCGTCATCCACCAGCAGTCCGGTGAAGCTTCTCATCACCACAGCTCGCCTCCAGAGCTTGACCTCCATCTTATCCTTTCATCTGATGATGATGATGTAGAAGAAGATCCGATCAAGACTGCAAGCTGCCATGTTGGTCAACTCCATCGAGATCGAAGCTGAGAAGACTGTCATGGAGTCTTTTCCGGAATTGATCTCACCCCGGAGACCAGGCAGCTGGCAATTCGGCTACGTGCTCTGCTCGATGGGAAGGATAGATCGTACTGTGATTTGAAGTCCATCTTCCTTATCCACCCCATCGAACAACTAGAGGTTGAAGAGCACAACCTTGGGACGTATTTTGGCTATGCCTCCATTCCTTGAAGCTCGCGATTGCTTCAAGAAGTTCGTCCTCTCTAGGATGAAGAGAGAGGCCAAGGTACTCAATGTTGACTTGAAATCTTTCTACTCTCACGATCGCGACTCTTACAATGACAGGTTTCTGGAGGATGAAGAATTCAGTCCAATTCCTTCTCCATCCCAGAACAGCGGAGACGCAGTGTCCGATCATGAACGAGTACAGGTCGACTCTGTAGCAACCGCAGGAACTCCTCTCACTACTGTGCAAGCAGATTTGAAGAAATTCATCATTGAGGAAGTTTCCAAGGTGAAGGCCACCGAGGTTGCTGAACACCAGAAGATTGCGGACAAAATTGACGCAATGGACACAGCAGCATCTGCCATGCTGTCAAACATCAAGGCTGAGATGCCCCAAGTCATCAGGGAAGAAGTGGCAAGCCAGTTCGAAACTTTCCTCTCCACGCGACTGAAAGCTGCAATGGACAAGCTGCTTCCCAACCAGCTGTCTGAACTAAAGGTCGCCTACGCATCTTCAGTTGACAGCATGCGATATGAGTTTGAACAGCTCAACCAGCTTGTCAACAGCTTCTCTTCAAAGCTCGCTCAAGCCTCATCCAGCTCCCTGAAGAAGGAAGAAGAGATGCAGGGGAACATCAACTCCCTCCTGCAGTTTAGGGAGAAAATAAGCACTGACCTGTCCTTAATCTCCAACGAGCAAGCCTCTCTCAATACCACTGTTCAGCAATTAATTGATAATGCCGAAAAGGGGGAAGGGAAAGGCAGACGCACTGCTGCTAAAGCAAAAGGCAAGGAGAAAAAGGTCACCCAACCTCCTTTGACTCAATCAGAAGCTGTTCCGCCTGTGACAGCTGTCTCTCAACCTGCTGCCCAGAAGCTGTCTGAGCAAGAAAGAGCACAGGGTGAAGCCTCTCTTATTCGATTGATGGCAGAAGCTGGCTACACCGCAGATGAATGCGAGAATGAAGGCAAGCAGAAGCTGTTTCTCAAAGATCTGAGGAAACAGAGAGCAAGGGACAAAGCTCGCGTCAGAAGCTTCCGTGGTCTTGAAAGCTGCAAGGATCAAGCGGACAAAAGAGGCCAACTGATTGGCTATCAGTGGAAGATCAGCCTTTGTGGGACGAGTTCCTGAACCAGTTCATCTTACACCACTACTGGTTGCAGGTTGATGCTCGCTACACTGGTGACTCCAAAACTGCCTTTTACAACTGGATGCAAGCTTTTCCCGACCGCGAATTCATTAAAAGAGTCCATGCGAAAGCTGCAGAGGCGAAGGTCACGATCAATCCGCCTAAAATAGAGACCTTCCAACCTCCTACTGTCTGCGGCACTGATACTCCAGATATCAACCGGATCAATACTTTCATAAGGAATATCTCAGCTCAGTACGGTTGCAAGACCACAGGCTGTGATAAGTACAAGTCGATCCGTGACAGTATCTACGCAGCTATGAGATCTAAGCAAGGAGAAGATCGCTGAAGAGAGATTCAAGACTGTGAGGAAGTGACTTGATCGTTTTCATTCATTTGTTGTATCAACTCTGTAACCTATGTACATCAATTCAGTTGATATTATAAATAAAAAATGATCATATTTTGTTCCTGATGACAAAATCTCATTGTCCAGGCCTCTGCATGTTATGTTTTAAATTTCCTAACACTTTTTCTCATGCAGCTGGCTGAACTTCAAACCTTGGTTATGTTTTTGGTAAAGTTCAAAACTTCTAAGTCAAGATGTAAAGTGTGGGTTTCGGCATTATCAAAAAGGGGGAAATTGTTGGGAACCTTTTCTCTCTTTGAACTAAGTTTTGATAATGCTATTAGAAACCACACTTAGACAATAAATTTTAAGTGGAACAGACTGGTCTCCGTGTTTGGATCAGTCAAGCTTAACCCGGACAGGTTGCTATGTAAAGGTCAAGGTTGGTAGTGCAACCTTGTACCTAATCTACTCAAACCTGTCATAATGTTCCTTTATGTAATCTGTCTATGTAATCTGCTCTAACAATACTCGAAGATTTCTTGCGAAGATTACAGAAGACTGAAGACAGTTCGAGGTATAGGAAGCTTGACCTGCAAGGTTCAACCTGAGCTGTGGCTGAGGAACCTGTCCTCAACTCAACGACCATAATTGTGTCAGTGTACGGTTCTGCATATCCTGACACATACAACGGCTCTATTTCAAATGCTTCTCTATAAATACCTCAAGTCATTCCAGAAAGAAGGTACGGGAAACTCAAATTACAAGCTGAAACGCTGCTAGAAATCTCAAGCTAAATATTCACACAATCAACACTCGAAATCACTAGAGCTTTCCTAAGTGTTGATCTTTGTAGATTTCTATTCTTTCTAGAATCTGTCTTACTAGAACACAATCCACACTCTCACTACCATCACTGTCGATATTCAGTGTAGTTGATAGAGTTGTATTCCAAACGGTGATAGCTTTTCACAGCTTTCCAGTTTGATTATTAGTGCTAGTTGTTTAGCATTAGTAAGATTGTATGTAAGTTTGTATGTAAAGTTAGAAGAGACACGACTCAAGATTCGTGCTAGATTCAGTCTAAAGAGAGACTTGAATTTGGACTGGAACCTCCACCAGTGTTAAAAGGAGCGAAAAATCTCAAGTTAAGGGATTACAGATTCGACGGGATCTGGCGTGGACGTAGGAGCTGTTTACTCCGAACCACGATAAAAACTCCTCGTGTTTCTCTGTTCTTATTATCTGTTTTCACACAGTTTGCATGCTCACAACCTGCACGTTTGTAACCTGTCTTGCATGTGTACTGTCTTTGAAAACTGTCTTTGAAAACTATTATTGAAAACTGTCTTTGAAAACTGTTAGCCAACCTTTCCACCAAACTTCCGCACGCAGATTAGTTTTGCAAGCTCAGCAGTTTACTGATTGAGCTGGAAAAACTGAGCTGCTCTGATAAACTTGAGTGATGACTCAGTTCAGATCAAATTGTTTTGAAAATTCAAAACTGTTGGCTAATTGGTGTATTCTTCCCCCCCCCATACACCAATATCTATTTATCGGGACCTACACGGCTCAATAAGAAAATCGTGTATATCTTTTAGTGAGAGGGAGTATTTATTATTCTTATCGTTTCACTCTCCGTCTCATTGCAACGGCTCAACTTTTTCAGTACGGAAATTAAGACAATTTAGATTAGTTGTTGATATGGGGATATAATATGTTTTGATTAAAGATTTATATTTATAATTTAAATTTATTTTGATAGAAGTGAAATATGTTGGTAAAGTTAGGAATTTAATTGGGTTATTAACATCTCTTATTATTTTAATTTATTGGGCTAATATTTTTCATTTTCGGAAATAGTCCATCATGAATGGGAGTTCCCCAAATGAAACTTAACTCTTTATAAATAAGATAGAGGAGGTATAGCAACCCGTACGCACTAGTGAAATGACTTTATTTATTTGTTTTGTTTAAATGTGTAAGTAATATTTTTATAAAGGGTTAATTTGTTATAAATACACAATTATAAATAAAATTTGATTTTTCCCGTAATAAATTAAAGTTTGATAGAAATACATAAACTTTTAATTTTTCCAGATTTTCAAAAATTAAATTTCCGGCTAAAACTGAAGACAAAAACTTGGGTGAGGTTGGCCACATAGTGTGGCCGGGTCAAAGTGTCAATCTTTATACAGAAAAGTGTTAATCTATACGAATAAAAGTGTCAATCTTTAACATAATTATTTTACGAATAAAATGTCAATTTTTAAAAGTGTCAATCTTTATACAGAAAAGTGCTAATCTACACGAATAAAAGTGTCAGTGTTTTAGCCGTCCGCACGGTGCATCTGGCTGACCCAAGTGTGTCCTAAAACTGAAAGGGTCGGTAAACTCATGATCAACGAATAATCCGTCCTCATCCTCCTCTGGCGTATCGGTGGTCATGGCCATCCGCGGTTGTCATTGTAGGGATGACATTGCCGCCTCAATGAAATTATCATCGATGTAGAAAAAAAATTAACGGACAAAAATGAATAGTGGAACTTTGAACCAAAAATTAAACATTGTCGGAAGAAACTCAATCAAAACACGTGGTGTGACAACCAACTCGATATTTTATTAGATCTAAAGACATTATGTCCGTTTTAACCTAATATTCACGAGGTAGCGTGTAGGTCCCGATAAGTAGTCATTGGTGTATGGGGGGGGGGGAATACACCAATTCGCCAACAGTTTTGACTTTAAAAACAAAATCGATCTTACTGAGTTGTCAGCTCAGCTTATCAGTGCAGCTCGGTTTATCCAGCTCAGTCAGTAAACTGGTGAGCTTGCTAAACCGAACTGTGTGCGGAAGTTTGGTGGACAGGCTGGCTACCTCTTAGAAAATTCTTTCTTTGATCTGGATCTTTGTGCAGATTGATTATATCAATGAAGTGCAATGTAATGAAGGTTAGTTGAACATTATAAGGTCGACTGTAAATAAAAGATAGAGAGAGAGAGATCGAGACAGTCGATTTAGCGTGGTTCGGGAAACGTCCCTACATCCACGTCAGATACCGTCGTATCTGAAATTCCTTACTTCTCTCTTATTTATACTGGCTGAGTACCAGCATCAACCTTCGTCAATCTTTAGACTTGAGCCGAGCACGAGTTCTGGGTCGTGACCCTTACAACCTTTCATACATTTTTACATACAACCTTGCAGCTAAACTAACAGATTCTTCTTTACTTGGACGAATATGTAGTAAGCTTGTGGAGAGTAATCTGTGAGGTTCCAGAATCTGAAATCTTGAAGGTCTCAACACTTGGGAAATGGCTTGGATTCGAGTGTTGAGTTTGGCTTTGAAGCGTAAAGATTTCTGGATAGATTTGGCTTTGAAACTCTGGTTTCTTCTCTCTATTTTTCTCTCTTCCCCGTCTATTTTATCCTTTTTTTCTCTCCTATCGATTTTGGGATGGCTTGAAGTATTTATATGACTCCAATTTGAATTAGAGCCGTTGGAGTTGCAGAGGTGTCAGAACCATACTGCTGACTGGACTTCTAGCCGTTGAGGTTTTCTGTACAGCTTGAACCATCGAGGTTGGCAAGGCACAGCTTAGGTTGGACTGGGAAGGTCGACCTTTTGTACCTCAAGCTGTCTTTGTTTTCTGTGGTCTTCAAGCTTGATCTTTGTATTAGAATCTTCATCTTGAGAAGCTGTTGACTAATAGCAGCTTGACTCACAGCAGCTTGACTTGACCTATGCAGGTTGGCCTCAGCATGCAGGTTGGCCTATGCAGGTTGGCCTCAGCATGCAGGTTGGCCTTAGCAGGTTGGCCTCAGCAGGTTGGCCTCAGCATGCAGGTTGGCTAAGGAACGGGTTGACAGATTGATCTAACAGGTACAAGGTTGCACTACCAACCTTGATCTTTACATGGAGCAACATGTCCGAGTTAAGCTTGACTGATCCAAACACACAGATCAGTCTGTTCCTATCAATCCTATAACTAAGTCCTATAACTAAGTGTGGTTTCTAATAACATCATCAAAACTAAACTAAACAGGGTTCCCAACATAGCGGCTAGAAGTTCTATTTTTGAATTCTGATGATTCATTAACTCTTCTAATCTTAGTTTAAAATTTATGTAGATTATGGATAGTGGAAGCGCATCTTCAGTATTCGAAGTTCTAATATTATTTAAATGTAAGTATATATTTCATCTCGATTTTGAATTTGTCGGATCTTGTAGCTTTATATCAACCTCAGTAGTAAAGCAATCTTGGCTTATCCAGGCTTCAAAATTCAAATCCTTGACCAAATTGAAAAGTTGAGCCATATCTTCGATAACTTTATTTTATACAAAAGAGTATTTTTGTTTAGTGTGGTAGAGTAATCTACACATATGTATTTATATCCCTGTTATAGCAATGCTTTAGTGTTCTAGTTTAAGGGTGAAAAATTTGTAACATTATGCAGGCGATGCGGTGAACGCGGATTGTGGGATGAAATAACTGATGCTAATCTGTTTTTATTGGATATTGAAAATTGCATAGTTGTCCATATTAAAAAGTGGCCTAAGAGCATCTCCAAGAGTTTCCCATATTTTCCAACAGCACTAATACTAAAATAGAGCAGTGACAATAACTCATCTCCAATAGTTTATACTAAAATGAAAAAATCAGATAAAATTATAGCAATAATATAAATTTAAACTCATTACATTAAGATGTGAAATAAGTAGATATTATAAATAAATATAACTACAATCCTAATATTTTTATAAAATTACAAAAAATGGGAAAACGATGATCATGCCTCATCGAAACCTCTCAAATGAGTAGGAAAAAGAGTACTCATCCCGAAATTATTTATAAATTACAATGATAAAATATTCTAACTTTCAGAATTGGAATATTCTTCCCACAAAATATTCTAAATTTTAAAGCATATGTCAAATTGAATAGTAAAAGAAATAAAACCTTAAGACAAAAACTTGTGTCAGCCGGAGGCACCGTGCGGCCGGGCCCAAAGTATCAATCTTTATACAAAAAAATATCAATCTATATGAATAAAAGTGTCAATCTTTAACATAATTATTTTACGAATAAAATGACAATTTTTAAAAGTGTCAATCTTTATACAGAAAAGTGTCAATTTATATGAATAAAAGTGTCATTGTTTTAGCCCGGCCGCACGGTGCCTCCGGCTGACCCAAGTGTGTCCCAAAACTTAATACAAGAAAATATACTAAATAAATTAAAATAAATACATCACAAATCTATTAATATATTAAAACAAAATGAAAATTCAGTTATTTCCCCCCCCCCCCCAATTTAAGGTTAGATTTGTAATTTTAATGCTTAACAATTATTTTTAAAAAATCAGTTATAAGCCTAAATTAAATTTGATTAAATATGAATATCGAAAACAAATTTCAACACAGGTACTGAGTGTGCAGTTTTAGGAATTATTTTATTTCAAATAATTACCGAATTTATACCACTAACCCACATCATTTTATTTTATTTTTTTTGAAAGCAAACTTTATTAAGCACAATGGCAAGAAATATTAAGAAGGTCATCCACAAAATCTGGAGGCTCGTTCCAAATATGACAAGAGGGGTAATTTCTGGCTGATTTAGCTAGATGGTGAGCTATCAAATTACCCTCACGTCGAACGTGTTGTACCTTAAAAAAACGGTGAGAGGCCAAAACAGACTTACAACTTTGAATAATGCCACCAAACTCGGAGAAATCCTTCTTGTCACTTGAAATGTTCCGAGAAACAACTTGACAATCAATCTCAAAAATTACTCTTTGTGTTCCTCTTTGTTTAATCCAAGATAAAGCTTCTAATAAGCTCATTGCTTCCCCCTCATCAACTCGTAGACAACCCTGCAAACAAAGAACACGAGCTACAATAAAACTCCCTCTGGCATTGCGTAGAACAATACCTATTCCGGTGATACTTACAAATCCTTGAAGAAGAATCTGGAACACTTTGAGAGACAACACCTAGAGAGACTTGAGCTTGTTGTCATTCTTCTTTGATTACCGAAGCACTGGTAATAGCATGATGTGGGTCAGGTTGAGTACCATTCCAAATAACACAATTCCTTTCTCTCCACAATTGCCACAAAACCATAACAAATTTTTCTCTTATTTTGATCTCATCATGGCCCAAAATAATTAAGAAGAACTGTAAAAAGGATTCACTTTTCTGTGCTACATCTCTAATCAGACCCTCCAGCCCAGCAACTTGCCAACAACTCCAAGCAAAAGGACATTCAACAAAAAGATGCCATTCATTTTCGTAGTCATCCCTACAAATACCACATTCCTCTCCAACTTCTATTCTCCTTCTAAGCAAATTAGCTTCCGTAGGAAGATAAAGTCGAGCTAGTCTCTAGAGGAAGACTCTAACTTTGGGAGGAACTTTGAGATTCCAAAGACTATTCCAATTGCCTTGAACAACATAGTTGCCATCAACAGTTAATGAACATGCCAGAGTATATGCTGAACGAACTGCATAGACCCCATTTATAGTATAGTGCCATATAAGTTTATCTTATGTATAATCCCGATTAATGGGAATAGACAAGATCTCTTTAGCCTCTGCCTCTTCAAAGATGTCAGAAATTAGTTCCACATCCCATTCTCTCGTACCTGGAATAATAAGATGAATAAATAAGGAGATATAGGATCCCATTGCCGTAGACCACGTCTTGGGGAGATAGGTCCAATGAGATCTTGATTCACCAACACTATATATATATTCAACTGTAGTAACACATAGCAAAATCCATTGTACCCATTTTTGACAAAAACCCAAACGATGCAGCACTGCTTCAAGATAGGCCCAACTCACACGATCATAGGCTTTGCTAATGTCAATTTTAAGTGCCACATCACCCCATTTTCCTTTAGTTTTTCTTTTCATAGAATGAATTGTTTCAAAGGCAATGAGAATATTATCTTGAATATACCTGCCCTCCACAAAAGCAGACTGTGATTTATCAATTAATTGAGCAAGTACAGATTTCAGCCTGTTACACAACACCTTAGAAAGAATTTTGTAGATGACATTGCATATAAAGCAATGGGCCTCAGGTCCTTCATCGTAGTTGGATTTTCCACCTTAGGAATGAGAACAATATTTGTGGCGTTCAAACCTTTGGGAAACTTGTCTTCATGCAGCCAAGAAATACAAGCTTTTATCACATCATCCTTCAAAAAATTCCAAAATTTTTGGTAGAATGCGGGATTGAAAAGGTCGTATAAGCTCATTATTCATATCTTCAGTAACAATATGGCGCATGAACACACATCAGTTTTAGAAATTACAATAACTGCAGTCACGTCTCCAAAAAATTGCGTAAACTAATCATCTATAACTCTAATAAATAAATACATTACATTAATTACATATCTATCTATTACAATTAATCTATTAAAACAAAATGAATTCACCGTTTTTTTTCCGGGCAAAAATAATTGTATGTCTTTTTTTTTTTCTGCACGTTATTAGCCTTCAAGAATAATTCAGTTCCATATTGTTCATACTAATCTATAGATATACATCTATTTTCTTTATATATATATATATATATGTGTGTGTAGAAATGATCCCCTACCCATGGTGGTGGGCACACTTAATGTGCCCACTGCTGACGTGGCAGTGCCACATTAATGATTTTTCTTTTTAGAGTTCACTTTTTTTTAATAGGGTTCAGTTTTTTATGGTATGATTCATTTTTATAAGGTATATTAATTATAATTTTCTTTAGATATAATGCCGTCACCGCAGCCGTGAACATATTAAGTATGCCCACGGTGGGTAGAGAAGCATTACTCTATATGTGTGTGTACTAATAGACATAGGAAATAGTATGTGTATGTTCGAGTTCTTGCATAAATATTTATATTATAATTCCAACTTTAAAATGGTGAAAATTTAATATACCTTGCATTACATTGGCTCATTAAATCCATAGGATTAGTATTTTATAGTTTTTCATTTAATAATTGTAAATCAATATTAAATGAACAGAGTATTTCTCAATTTCTTTCCTTGACATGTTAATATTTTGATTTTACTATTAAACTAAATATATGATATAGTAACCATTTTAGGATCACACACATATAAAATAGACTATCTACTATATTGTAAACAGATGCAAAAATCAAATTTTGTAGGGACACACTTGGGTCAGCCGGAGGCACCGTGTGGCCGGGCTAAAACAATGACACTTTTATTTATATAGATCGACACTTTTCTGTATAAAGATTGACACTTTTAAAAATTGTCATTTTATTCGTAAAATAATTATGTTAAACATTGGCACTTTTATTCATATAGATTAACACTTTTCTGTATAAAGATTGACACTTTGGGCCCGGCCGCACGGTGCCTCCGGCTGACACAAGTTTTAGTCAATTTTGTAATAGGATTTAATAATTAAATCTTATTTAATATTGTAAGTTTACCTTTTTTGTAAAATTTATTTACTATATGATGTTTGGTTAAATTGAAAATATACTCACCATGTTTAAGTTTTTGCCAAAAGCCAAAAATAATAATATAAAATGCTCGTCATGCATCGCACGAGGTGGCATACTAGTTAACAAAAAAAAACACAAAAGAACAAAATATATAAATATAGAGAAATGGGGGAATACTAGAGTGTCCCTCTATATTTGAGGAAACACTATTCACTACACTAAAATAGGGGAAGATTTTGAGGAGTTGTTGGAGCAAATTTCAACACCAAAATAGAGATGAGCCCTATTTTAAGGTATTGTTGGAGATGCTCTAAGAAAGTGCATTAGTGAGTATAAAATATTACTCCCTTCGTCCCACTCATATAGTGTCATTTTATTATAATAGACTTAGATGAATAAAAATAACTCTTTATAAGTGGGTCGGAGGGAGTAATTATTTATAATATTTGTATGGTGCATGTTCCTCGGTAGTTTAAACTTGCAAGTTGTAACTGCACACGATATAAATATTAAAAAACTATGTAATCGGTGGTGCTTGTAACTGTTTATTTAAAAATAACTGATTAGCATCAAAATTACTAATTTATCCTTAAAATGGCAGGAAAAAAATAACTTATTTTTTGTTTGTTTTAATATATTAATAGATAGATATGTGAAAATATAACTCTAAGAATTTAAAAGAACTAGATCGGAAAAGAGGGTCGGATGACTCGGATTATCTTGTAATATGCCTTGCTTCGAGTAGTGCTAATTCTCTTGAATATATGTACATTTTGTGATGAGATTTGGCAATATTATGGGAGTGTATGGAAAAAAAAATAGAGTAGTATTTTTTGAATTACACTATTGATATGGAGTTTGATTATTGCTATTTGCATGTAGCAACCAAGACTTTTCTTGGGGGAAGGGAAGGCCTTCTACCATGAAGTAGAGCTAAGTTATCAAGGAAGAGTACATCGCCCTTTTGCCACTTGAATTGTATGCTTTCTTCTTCGATGATCTCTTGGCATCTCTTCACCATTTCGCTTGGTATTTCGCTTCCGTCAGCCATGGTGGCGGAGCTTAGCTCGTTTCCGTGCATTCCGACTATGGTGTTGAACCACATCCTCCTCCCTTTCCTTCCCTCGAACACGCGTGTTAGTGGTCGCAGACCTAATATCGTCTTCACTCCCCCGTTTGGCAGCCATTCCATCTCCATTCCTAATGCTTTGCCCCTACATCCGATATAATAGAGGATAATTGTTGTTCACTTCATATTCAAAAAGGTAATTTACAATTTAATTGTCAAACTATTCAATTTTTCACAATTATGTTCCAAACTATACGAAATAGTAATTAAATGTCCAAACTATTAACATTTTCATAATTATGTTTTGGGCCTTAATTTTTGGCGATGAAAAACACTCGTGGGAAGCTGAAAACTGAATTGGACATTAAAGAACACAATAAATGATAAGTTATTTATCCATATCTCAGTTTCGGCTCGCCCATGGGTGTTTTTCGTCGTCGAAAATTAATGTATATAATACAATTGTGAAAACATCAATAGTTTGGACATTTAATTGTTATTATTAGAACACAATTATGAAAAGCTGAATAGTTTGGCAACTAAATCGTATAATTACGCCATTCGAAATTACCTCTTTTCTGCTTCCTCGCGATCTGAAGTCCCGAAAGCATCTTCCCAACCTCGACCTCTCATGGAAGATGTATCGTTCTTGCTGAGGGCCGTGAAAGTGTACCTCAACCCTCTCGTCTCCAACTCCTCCACCATCTCCGGGTACTCTTCCGACATCCTCTCCATCACACGAAAGCTAGGCACGACCGGAGTCTCTCCCCCTTCCGGTGGAGGAACTTCACAGAAAAGAATCACCTTCTCTGGGAATTCTTTAATCTAATCAAGGCAAGTATGAAACACAAGAGATCTCTCAAACACAAAAACACAAACATTCAATCACCACATTAGTAACAAACTAAACTGAAGAACCATCATGCAAACTCACCAACACCATCTCATGATGGTAGTAAATAAACTCGGACAACGGGCCCTCATTCGCCGTCCACACCCTCTCGTGCACGTGCGTACGAGGGGCGGGCCCCACGTAGCGTATGTCCTCCCACTCGAGGGCCCCGACCAGATCATTGAACTCACGAGCGTCCTTCACATCGAAGCCTCTCAAGAGGACCGCGCTATTCTTGATTATCATTTTCTCAAACCACTCCCGGTTCCGCCTCAACCCCGCCAGCAGCTCCTCCACGTCGTCTCTGCCGCCCTCCGGCGGCTGCAGCACTAGCGGCACGGATTCGCCGTCCACCACCTTCTGCCCTTCGCACCTTCCTACTTTGAAGTATTTGCAACTTGACTCCATTAAAGCTTGTATAATACTATGTGTTAAGAATTGGTGGAGTATTTGATTTAGATGCAACAATTTATATTGAGTTGGATTTGCATTTAAAACAGAAGGGCGTAAATTAAAATTAGATCCTTTATTTGTCTTTTGCTACTAATGTATGTTGGTATCGCTAGTTTTTGGCTTTGTTTGCTTACCATTGTCCAAGTGTAATTCGTGGTTTATATCTTTGACTGTGGGCAGTATTTTATTTCCCATTTCTAACCACTCTTGTTAATTGGAAGACTAATTCAGTTTTGAAAAAAGAAATAAAGATAAAAAAAATGTTTGACTCATTACCATTTAAAAATATGATTAAATGCGAAATGAGACGAGACGGCCCAAAATCTTGGTTCCAATTTTCTTTGCTATAAAAAGAAAATTAATCCTTGCTTATCAAGACAAAATTTACCCTTACTAAGGGCCCGGTTTCTTCATTTAAATTGGTCATCTCCCTTTATTATACTTCTTCCGTCCCATTTAAACTGACCAGTTTAATTATTTTATACCACTCATTTGAATAAACAATAGGTCAGTTTAAATGGGACGGAGTGAGTACTTTCTTTCTTATTTGTTTATTCTACTTTAAGAAAAAAAAAAAAAGGATAAGTCCCCAAAAATACATAACATTTCTTTCAAATTCTATTGATAAAATCTGCCTATAAATATATAATATTTCAAAAGTTTTAAATTTTGTATACGAGATCATTTTTTTTCCCTCCTAATTTTATCATATTTCATGTTAATATGAATTTCGTACTTTAAAGATGAAGATAATCCCGTATTTTGTTGTATTTGGGATCCCTACGGCAACAAAGCACAAAAGGATGTTGTGCCCATAGAACGTTAAAGAAATTGCATAGATGAAATTATTCTAATTGAATAAAATAATACTCCTCTATTCCAACTAAATTGTCTCATTTTATTATTTTATATCTTAATGTAAATTAACATGAAAATAAAATGGATAATAAAATAAATTTTAGTTGATTTTTAAAGGTATAAAGGGAATTATGGAGATAGGGCTCCAATAAATAAATAGAATTTAAAATAATTACCCATTAAAAATTAAAAAAGATTTTAAAAAATTTCAGTAAATATGAGTGAGAAATGGGGAGATCGAAACTAGTACTCTTTGCATAGAGATTGATGGAAGGTATAGGTCGAGTACGAAGAAAGTGTAAACCCTCTTCTACCTCAACTCCATGATTCCGCCTCATTCCCCCAATTTCCTCCGCCCTCGTAAACGAATTAACGATTGAATTTAACCCCTCGAAGATGTGCTCCTCAATCTCATCAATTTCCTTATGCTTTCCGTCGAAAGCCCCTCTTTCATCACACAATCGCTTCAATTTCATTTTTCACGGCAGCCCATTTACCATCAGGCGCAGAAACCCTAGCCACATTGCGCTTTCAGCTTCGATTGCTGAGAAAAACTCGAGTCTAGAATTTTCTTGGATTTCTTCGGACAAAGTTAGTGCTGATGACTACAATGGTTGGGCCATTGACGAAGCTTCTCCGAAGCTTGTTGAAAAGAAAGGTGACTGTTTGATCTCTTAGGTTTTGTTTAATCTAAAATTTGGGGAAAAAAATTTGTGTTAAGGTATAGAAATGTGTTTATTATCGTTACAGGTTGGCGAACATTTGCTGTAGTTGGTGTTGGAGCCTCTGTTGCTGCAGTTCTTGGCTTGCTTGCCTATTTTTCGTTCTCCGGTAAGGGTCGAGTCGTTTCTCAGTAATGTTTGTTTCCATATATCTGAGTAGAAGTTAGCTGATGAGGTTATTGCCTTTGGTATGTGTATTGCTTCAACATTTTATTTGTTTCATCAGGTTTTAGAGTTCGATTGAGAAATCCATTTAGTGCTTTACATGAGTTTTCGGGGCCTTCGTCAACTATTGAGGATGATGATGGAATTGAAGAAGCTCGTTCTGATGATGTGCCAATGGCAGAATCTCAGATGCCTAGGGAAACATTGGGTGATGCATCTGAGGCTTTTATGGTTACAGGTTAGAGTTTACTCTCTCCGTGTATATTTTTTACTGCATTTCAAAATTGGTCTCATGAATTTTGCAAGGATCAAACTTAATGTGTAGAACATCAAATTGAACTTCATGGAAATGAATATACCTTTCTTACAGTACGATTAAACTTTAGGTGATTCTGCCTCTATTACTTTTCCACGTCTAAGAACTATAGCTACTCTTCGGTTTTCACTGCTCTAAGAGATAAGCTTGAATACTTTGCAGAGCACAAGCATGAGCGCGTCATAGTTCCATTTCGTGTGGATGTTGCTCAGAAAGAAGCTGTTTCAGCGCTTAAGAAACTCAAGGTGACGTTTTACTGGATTACACATCATGATAAAATTTATAGTTTGCAGCATCTATTCAAGGGTCATTTTCTTTATTTCTTTCCCTTTTCATTCACTGTTGTTAATTGACAATTTGCTCGCCAGTTTAATATGCAACATGTTAGCCGGATTTATTTACCTTTTCAGATTGAAAGTGGCTGATTCAGTTATGATGAAGCTCTAAGAATATATAAAGTGTTCTTCACCATAGTTTGCAACTTTTGGGAATGTTCATGAAAAATTTCGTCATGAGTTAATTAGAACTGCTGCTTCCTTTTGAGTTTCTTGATCCACTATTGAACGCTTAACATTGAGAGTACAGTAAGATGCTAGACACAAGTTTGTAGATAGTTTGGCAATTCTTATATATTTCTCGGGTACAGAGTACTACTCTGGACCTGCCTCTGCTTGATCAAGATGAACACACTTTTTTTATTTCCGAATATACTCTCAGAATTAACTGCTAGCAATATTTTCCAGGTTTTTGAAGATGATGTCAGAGCAGACGAATTGTGTACTAGACGAGATTACGCAAGGTGGTTAGTGCGAGCAAACTCTCAGCTGGAGAGGTAGTGGTAAACTCATCTTCTAAACCTAATTGAATACTATCAACTAATTCTCATACCATTATTCTATTTGGTTTCAGGAGTAGGAAGCATCGGTTGAATCCATTTGCTGCACTCTGTGGATCTAAAATTTCTGCCTTTGATGATGTGGGAGTTGAAGACCCTGATTTTGAACATATTCAAAGTAACCTTCTAGTCAAATTGGCAACCTTTCTTTTGTGAATGCTTTTGTAAGAAAAATTGTTTAAATTTTGTCTCAAACCTGCATTCAGCTCTAGCTGAGGCTGGTATTATTAGAAGCAAACTGTCGGAAGGAATCATGGCTCAAAGCTGAATGGAGACAAAGAACTTATCAATTTTTCTCCCGAAAGGTACCTCAAAAGTTACAGGAATGGAGATAACTTTTAAGCATGATTTTTTTGTAACCAACAATATATCATTCGATGCAATAGGTTCATCTCACGCCAAGATCTGGTTACTTGGAAAGCAAAAATAGAGTATGAAGTCTTGCCTGGAATCAATAAAGAGGTAGGAAGGCTCTTCCTGGTTTCCGCTATCCTTTTCTGAGATAAATTTGGATGCCTATAGCAAAATGATACCTGGTAGTTTGATTCTCTAAAAACCTTATTTTCTTGCAGTTCAGATGGCAAGGATGAACATTGGGTTTCTAGATGTGAAGGAGATCTCTTCAGATGCATTATTAGAACTTTTTGTGGACTATCGAGCTGATCAAAAGAGCATAACCAGAGGAGTTTTCGGTTATTTCTATTCTCCATTTCTTCATTCTTGCCTCACACTAATTCCACACACTTCTGAAATCCTTGAGATAATAGAGAAGGATAAAAATGAAGACAAAGATACTTACGAAATCCGTGTTCGTCAAAATCAGAGGAATAACATTTCATCTATGTTGGTTATAAGTTAGTTAGATAATAGTAGGTTTTTTTAGCATATGCAGTATGTATCTTTTCTGAATTATATTCTTCACAGGACAAAGCAGGCGATTTCAACCGAGCAAACCATGCACAAAGGCTCAGGCTGCGGTTGCGCTGACTTGTGGAAGAGTGACAGAATTCGTAAAAGCAGAAATATCAAGACTCGATGCTGAAAAAGTGTTGAGGGAAATAGAATTAAGAGAATTAAGGAGGGAGATTCTAGAGAGAGGGGAGATAAAGCAGTATTGGGAGAAAAAGATGGAGGAAGAAAGAAATCGCGGAGTAGAAATGGACATGGAATATCATTCAGCCATTAAGGCTTTGGAAGAGGAGAAATCTCTTCAAGAGAGTGGTTCGGCTGAATTGGTCAAACAGAAGGCAGCTTTGGAATGCCAGGAACAATTACTGTCCAGTTTAGAAGCAGAACTGAAGGAAATGTCTGAAAGACTTTCTCTCGACAAAGCTAAATACATCGAAGAACTAAGTGGCATACAGGACACACGACATGAACTGCAGGCCAAGTATGAAGAATTGCTCGATGCAAAGTCGATTCTGGAAGCTGAAATCGAAGCTCTACGTATTTTGAGGTAATGATTCGTTCTGCTCCCTTTCCTTTGATGGCAACTACACATGCAAGATGGGGGTAATTCGTATTTTTGAACCTTTTGAATGAGTACTGAAGCTACTTGTGCAGATCTTGGGTTGAGGACGAGGCGAGAAAGAGCCAAGCCCGTGCAAAGGTCCTTGAGGAAGCTGGTCGAAGGTGGAAATGGGACGGTTAAACGAGGAAGAAGAGTGAAGACATCACTGTTTCCTTTAGCCCAATCAAGATTGCAAACATGTTTTTTTACCTTCAACTTTGCATTCTTCTATAAAGAGAGCTACTGCACTATTTTTGGAACTGGTTCTTTACTTTTAAGTTAATTCTTTGTTGCAGATTGTAGTCATGAAATGGACTCAGAATTAAATCAGTGTAATATAATGTCTCATATTGCTTCGAGTATAGATTTCGACTGCATACATAGAGAGATTTAATTTATAGCATTAATATAACAGAATAATTGAGTATACACAATACAAGAATGTGCATTACTAGCGCATTGTAATCACAAGTCTTCTTTCAACAAATTTGGCACCTCCTACCTTCCCTTGAATTTCACGAGGAAGACGAATAACCCGCCTCTGATCGCCTGCTTCCACCAGCAGCTCCGATCCACCTCTAAACTGCAATTTCCAACACCAAGTTAAGCTCTCTTCAAACATTATGGAAATGACATAGACACATTTATTCATTCGTCTTCACAACTTGCTTATTTTGTCACAATTTTCTTGTTTTCTGGTGTAGGACTATATGAAATGATACAAGCAACCGCGTGAGATCAACTAAAAAGTTACTATAAAGTCTCGTCTTTGCACACTAAGATAGCCACCATGAAAGCACAGCCAGGAGAAACACACATTACTAAAAAAACACATTCAAACATTCTATAAACTTACTTGATATAGCTTGATCTCTGACTTGTCAAAACCCGGCATGAATAGATCGACAGATTTCTTGCCCAGATCGAATGTCACTGAGGATAACATCTCCTTAGTAGTCTCCGAGAGTAGATTTCTGGCAAATTTACAATGATCACTTTCCATAATCTCATTCCAATGGAGGTGGCTGCCGAATTTGAGATGTGGAATGAAAGCACAAGGCAAAGGCTCAAAGCTACTCTTTACAGTTTCTGTTAATGCCACTGAGGAATTTTCAGTAGGTATACCAAATGCACCAGATATTAGTGTGCCAGCTTGAATCGCACAACCCCAGTAACGCAATGCAGAATTTAACGACATGGGATTATTGGGGTTCATCACAAGATAGCAGCCAAATTTACAAGGGTCTGAAAAGATGGAAGATCCTTTCTGCAGAAATAACAACATAGATTTTTAGTATCCGAAAAATCTTCTGAACCCTACAAGAAAATATATATCTAGAAACCATATCTACCTCCAATGTTTGTTCTAAGTAACCCCATATATCTGAACTCGTTCTCCCAGTTAGATTGATTGAATTGCCACTTAGACTGAGGGTATCATCTACTAGCCTCAAGAGAGACGGGCCGGCTACCCTACCCATATCAGTCTTTTCAGCCAGCATCCTCAGATACTTCAAGTACAATCTTCACAATAAGAACAAATTATTCAACCATAATAAAGGAAAACCGGTACAGTTAGGAGAAAAGGTTATGAGTTGATTAACCTTGCTTTACTAGCAGCACCAATCATACGTATAGTTTCTTCAGTGCTTATACCATCATAAACAACTATATCAAACTTTGATTTCCCGCTGTTTCTTTGAGACAAGAAGAACCCCATGAGTCTTTCGAGTTCCAAAGAAGAAAATATAGAATCCATCCCAGGCAGAACACCAAGCTCTTCACCAACCACCTACAAGAACCGAAATTCAGTTAGGAAGTTTTCACATCGATAAAGATTCATATCAAGTACTACTATACTACGCAATCAAAGGCGAAAGTACGTACCTACCCCTTCAAGAATACCTTGTGTCATATTAAGCTGTGCATCAGCCTGCTTGAGCTTCTTAAGAGGTTCAAGAATCATCTGCGCTCGAAATATTTCCGATTAGACGACTAAAAGGGCTAAGCTAGATACGAAGAAACGAAACATGAACCCGAATCCAAGAAGCTGAAGCCAAATGTACCTTGGTGGTTTCAAGTCTAACAACTGATAAATTGTTATTGCATTCCACAGGCGATGATCCAATTTTACAGTTGAGAAGAAATTCTGGTGTGGGATCTTGAGAATGTATCACTAAACATGTTTTCAGTCCCAACATAGCATAATGCTGGATCGTAGGCAAAAAGTAAGCACAATGTAAGCTCTAAATTCAGCAAAAAAATTATAAATTCACAACATTTGGCGCATAATATCTAATAATTAGACATGTATAAGTTCATCAAGCTGTAATTCATCAACCCTTTTCAGCTTAAACTTGAAGAATGTTGCATTATACACAACTCAACTTCAAGAGACGATTGATTACACGAGAACATCAATTTATACCTCAGCTGCAAAAACTGCGGCGGTAGTTTTGCCGGAGCCGCCTTTACCCAGGAAAGTAACCATTTTCGCCGGCTTAACATCATCAGCAGCGGCATTGGCGGCGGCGACAGTCAGAAATGCAGGCCCACCATTTTCTGCTATTCTTCTTCTTCTTCCTCCTCCTCTTCTTAGCTGAACTATATTCAACGGAGAAAAACAGCGGAAATCTTGAGGGGGAAGGAGTGATCGAGGAAGAAGAGGCGAAGGGCAGGACGCCATTGATGGATTCTTGCAATGGTGAATGCAGTAATCGAGGAGGCGATCGAAGATTTTACTCCGTATTAAAGATGGGGAGAAGTAGAAGATGGGGAGTTAAAGATTTAGAAATTAGGCCATCAACTTTCGGTAAATGCGTTTTGCGCCGCCTTTTATTCAAGATTTAATTTTTGCGTTTTTTTTTGGTGAAAAGGAAATGTATTCTTTAATTTCTAAGTATTGTTTTTTTTTTTTATATAACTATGTACCTGACGATTTAGATCCTCTATTTCAATGTTACGTGACATTTTTTATTGTGTTAATGGATAATTGTAACGTGTTCGTAATATTTATAAAATGAGCAATAATTAAAAAAAAATTACAACAAAAAGTAATTAGTACTCCCTTCGTCTTTGATTTACTAACCCAAGATTTTGAGAACATGATTTTATGTAGTTTGATGATTTATTAATAAATTAAAATATTAAAGTGGAATAATTGTGGGTCCAACTAATATTTATAATAGTATTAAACTGTTAAAATGTTAAAAAGTAGAGTGTTAAAGTGTGTTAAAGTGATTGTGAGTCCTACATCCAAAAATGGAAATGTTCAGTAAATAGGGAAGGAATGAATCTTATATATAATTCCGCAGCGGATTCGGAACACCAGAGTGATTCATGCGCCTACGTGGCGCCTCCTACATCCTCTGTTCCCTATTTATCTAAATTCTATATATTTATATATTTTAATTATATATAAACTCAATTAAATACGCAATTCATATTTATCTTATTTCTATACATATCTTTAATTTGATTATGAGAAATTCCATAATCACGGGACTCACCATGCATAATTTCATAAATATATATATGATTTTATATTCTTAACATATTTATGTATATACAAGGTAATCATTAATCAATAGGAGTTGGCACTATATTTGTATAATATTTATTTTTACCGATATACATGATTTTCATCATCATGGCTGGATCGACAAAGGAAGCGTAATATTATAGACATGATTTATTGTTGATTTAATTTTATACAGTAAAACATCTATAAAATCTATATATTTATAATTTATACAAAATTTTCTTTAATTTTAATGTTTATCTTTTATTTAATTTTCTATTATATATAAGACGAATTAAGTATCTAAATTTTTATTTAAAATATCATCAAAATTCGTGCAACTAATAAAAAAAATACATAAATCAACTATAAGATATGATGTGAAGTAATAATAAATTGGTAATGTCTTATAATTTTGCCTTTTTTTTAATATTTTCCTAAATTCTTATAATTTTGCCTTTTTATCAATAATTTAATCTAATTAATCCACAATAATGACTTCAATCCCACATCGATTTTTTATAAGAATTCAACGAATGAGTAAATATCATCAAAATTCGTGCAATTAATAAAAATAAATAAATGCATAAATCAACTATAAGATATGATGTGAAGTAATAATAAATTGGTAATGTCTTATAATTTTGCCTTTTTTTTTAATATTTTCCTAAATTCTTATAATTTTGCCTTTTTATCAATAATTTAATATAATTAATCCACAATAATGACTTCAATCCCACATCGATTTTTATAAGAATTCAACGAATGAGTACCTATATAAATAGCTCTATATCTTCCCAACAAAATTCATAATTTGATTTGTGGAGCCACAACATCATTGTGGAGCCCTAAACAAAATATTAATATTAGATAAATAAAATAAAATAAAAAACACATAAATAAAATCAAAGAGCTGTTGCGGATTTGGAGCACCACAACGATCTACGTGCCTACATGGCTTCTCCTACATCACCCGTTAATTATTTATCTAAAATTTATATATTTATACAAATTAATTCTTATATCTAATTCTATATACATATATTTAATATTGTATTATCTTCTATTTTTATTTCATGACATACTATATGTATCAAATTTATATACTCTGCAATATAACTTAGGAAAGTAATTTCATAAACTAAAATGAGCATATCATCGAGACCTGTTGAGTTTTATGAAAAAAAAAAAATAGACTTGGAATCGATTTTGAAGTAATAAAAATATTATATTAGGCATACAAAATAGATTTTGAGATGGCATGTTTGGCCAATAATTTTTAAAATTCTGTTGAGTTTTATAAATTCTTTTAGTATATATCGATAGTTATAATTGTCAATTTTTTTTTATTTTTTAATAAAAATATATTACTAAAATCGATATTGAGGTGGCTCATTGGCCATGAAGTTTTTTGAAATTATGTTAGTATGTATCGATAGCTATGATATATATTAGACATGAAATCGATTTTGAGATGGCCCGTTGGCAATGACGTTTTTTGAAATTCTTTTAGTATATATCGATAACTATAATTGTCTTTTGTTGTAAAAAAAATATACTATTAGATACAAAATCGATTTTGAGGTGGCCCATTGGCCGTGACGTTTTTTGAAATTCTTTTAGTATGTATCAATAACTATGATTGTCAAATTTTTATTAAAAAAAATATACTATTAGATACAAAATTGATTTTGGGGTGGCTCATTGGCCATGGCGTTTTTTAAAATTTTGTAAGTATGTATCAATAACTATTATTGTCAAAATTTTCTCACAAAAAAATATTTATATTAGATACAAAATCAATTTTGAGGTGGCCCGTTGACACCAAAAAGTTTTTAAAATTCTTTTAGTATGTATCGACAATTATGATTGTCAAATTTCTGTAACAAAACATATATATTTGAGACACAAAATTAATTTTGAGGTGGCCCGTTGACCAAGAAGTATTTGAAAAAAATTTAGTATATATTTTTAATTTCAGACACTTGACAATACTTTATATATAAAATGAGCATCGTTTCAATTATTTTGATTAAATCAGGCATACCCTTCGGACTATTTTCATTTGGGTTGGCTAAACTAAATTGTTTTTGGGTTCTCTCTCCGCCCCACTCGACCTGGCCTATTTTTATACAGAATGGATCATAATCCTACTTCAATTTTCAAGTGGTCAGTTGGCCTAAATGTGGCCAAATGCGGGTTCGTGCACAGAATCATACATATACCCGGTGGATACGGTTCCACTATACTGGACCCATATCTTACTATTGGTATAGTAGGGTACGAGTACGATTTCAAGTATGACGTGTACGGGTACGGGTACGGATACAACCCGACGGATCCAGCGAGTTTTATAATTATTATTTTTAATAAAAAATTTTATTTTAAACTCGATTAGTTGTAACTCGAACTATTTTATTGGAAGGATTCCAACAACTTAAATCTAAACTAGATATCTAAATATTAAATCATTGGATATCAAGTTATTTAAAACTTTGATATCCGAGGACTGAGCACTGTTCAAACATATTTGGTAAAATTTTAATTGAAAAAACGCTAAAGTGGGATCATGGAGCACTTATGATAAAAACTAAGAAATAAAAATATACAGAGTATATTTTAGATGAAATATATATCAAAATGGCGGTTCCAACTTTCAGTATCCGTACTCAACTGCTGCAATCGGAGTACGGTTCCGAACTCAAACCAGCGAGTACGGGTTTGTACTCTCCGAGTATGTGTTTGAGTACATGTACGGGTCGGCGGGTATGATTATTTTGGCCACCTCTATGTTGGCCAATAATTTTCTTCCAATAAATCATCACAACCTATAATTCGAGGTGGCTTGCTATATTCCATCGTAGAATCACATTAACATTAGATAACTCATTTATTTTTCAGACCATTCCTATCGGGCTCGACTATTTCTGTTAGGGTCGATCAGCTTAATTGTTTTTGAGTTTAAATATTTTGGCCCTAACTCTACTTTGATTTTTCAGGTGGCCCGTGACCAAAAAGTTTTTGAGTTTTCTTAGTATGTATATTTTGATTGTGAGATTTTAATTTATAACAAAAATTAAGTCATGTCTCGTGCTATGTTCGGTTGGGGGTCGATCAGGCTAAACTGCTTTTAAATTAAAATATTTTAACCATTAATCCTACTCCAATTTTCAAGTGGCCCGTTGATCATTAATTTTTGAATATTTTTAGTATGTAAATTTGTAATACTTAAAAGATTTTATAACAAAAATATATTCATAACACGAAAAAAAAAATTAAAACTCCGACCATTTTTTCAGTTCGCAACGAATGAATACCCCGTCGATTTTCGACGGGATACAAACTAGTATTAAAATTGAAAGCAAGTGACGATCATTAATGGGTAATTCTAAACATAGCCACGGTTTTACTCTCTATGGCCCCCATAATAAAATTAATTAAATTAATTATTTAATTTTCCTTTCTTGCTCTTATATTCTTCTTCCATAAGCACCCTTCTCTCTCCTTTATCTTACTTCCCCCTGAAAGCCTCCTCTCGTGCCCCGCCGGAGACTAGCTCCATCGCGGCGCAAATAAATCATCAACTTCATTGAGTTCCACCCTAATAAATCATCCAACCAACGCGTATTTAACTGCCGACGTCTTGATAATTGGAGATCTCGTTAATGATTATGACTTATGAGCTAAAAACTGAGAGTTTGCTCAATTGTGTTTGTTTTTGGAGATCTGTTTATTTCTTCCAAATTTTCCCCAATTTTGCAATACTTGTGTAATATATTGAAGTTTTTAACTTCAAAACTTGTTTCTCTTCAATTTCAAAGAAGCAATAAGTATTGCTTCTGAGTATGGTTGAATGTGAATTTTTGCTGGCGTGAAGAAGAGTCGCCGCTGTCTTCAAGGCCTATAGAATTCCAGTATTACTGGAGTGTTTGGGGGTTACATTAATTTAACTGAGGCTAACGTTTAAAATTAAAATGGGAGCTAAGGGGTAATATGGGTAAAATGCAAGATACTACCCTGTGTTTGGAACAACCTACATGAAATCCCCTTGTGTTTCTAATTTGCATAAAACCACCCCACGTGTTTTAAAAACCCTGCACGATAACCCAAAATCGTGAGCACCTATCACCGTTTGCTCACTTTAGCATATTTTGTTCGATTTTTGTGAGTGTTTCTAATGCCAATACCTTAAAAATTAAGTATTTCAATAATTAAACTTCCAAAATTTATAAAATCGACACTCGATTTGCAATTTTTTCCATATTTAACTTTAAAACCGAATAATATGACCAAATCGAGTTGTCGAGTTTTTTAAAATTTTGGAAAGTTAATGATTGCAATATTAATTTTAAGGTATTAAAATATAAAACAATCAAAAAATCGAACAAAAAAATGCTAAAGTGAGCAAACGGCGATAGGTGCTCATGGTTTGGGTTAATCGTGCAGGGTTTTTTAAAACACGTGGGTGTTTTATGCAAATTAGAAAACACAAGGGAATTTCATGTAAGTTTTCCAAACACAGGGTAGTATCTTGCAGTTTACCGGGGTAATATTGACAATCCATATTATTTATTATTATTATTTTTTTAATGGGGGCTATGAAGAGTAATTTGGGGGCTATGTATAGAATTACCATCATTAATTTATGCAATATGAAATATCACAGGTAATTGTAAAAGATGATATGTATCTCTACCTAAGTCTATAACAAACCAAATATCATCGTATGGTTCATGTATTACGTTAAGTATTATACAATTTATGTTTGTTCAAAAAGAGCATTTAGGTTGAGAGTAGGGATTAAATAAGGTTGAAGTTACAAAT
>CM038110.1:22887150-23058759 GCA_001642375.2 Mentha longifolia | reverse complement strand
TAAATTCGAGTTCATCGTCAATTAAATCGAGCCTTTATGAATCATGGGCCGAAGCCCAACCATTGATAAATTGGGACGAGCCCAAGCATTATAAAATAAGAATAAAAAAAATACTACTATAGTAGTACACTACAACCGAACATAGCCCTCGTGAGGAAAGTTCGAAGAGGGATTATATACATTAAATACATACATGTATAGGGTTAAGCCAAGAAGAAATAGAATTAATATTAACAATAACACCAAAATCAGCTTTACAGTGTAGTTGGATAGAACAAAATTTCAAGAATACACTAGCATACTAAGAGTCAAATTCCTAGCCTCTAGAACAGGGAAGAAAAACAGTCTTGGGAATCCATTTTGCAGCTGCAAACATAGCCACAATACCAGTTTATTGCCTGCAAAAGAAGAGGGAAAAATCAGCAAATAAGACAAGAGCTAAGGGTTCAAAGTCTGTAGCAAAAGAACAAACTATATAAAATTCCAACCTACCGAAGAGGAAACCAATCAGCCACCTTTTAGCTCCAGCATGGGTACAGCAAACAGCAAGCATCACCCTAGCTCTACCTGCAAAGAAAAAAAAAGGAGAGAGAGAAACATCAACCAAGTAGAGACAAAAAGGGAAGAAAAACCAAGCTGCAATAAGAGAACAAAACTTGCATCCTACCCCTAACTTAGAACCAAAATTTGCATAGAAATAGAAGTGTTGAGAAACTACAAACCATTTCTCCAAAGTCAACCTTCCCTTCTAGTTCAAGAATTTCAAATCGACCTCTATATCACCACCCTTTCACCCAAATGCAGATTTCATTCCACACCTTCAAACCACCTTCATCACCATCACTTAGAGCAAATAGAGAGAGTGAGAAAGAGTGAAGGAAACTGCAACAACTAGGAAGGAAGAGAGGAGGGGAAAAGCTAGCAACTACAGCCCTTCATCTTCAAGGTAAACACCTTAGAACACCAACCTTGAAACATTATCTTTCTTCAGCAAACTAAGTTTAGCATGTTTCATTTCAAATTTCCAACTAGGAACCGTAAAAATTCAGCCTGCAAATACTCAATTTCAAGACATTTCCCTTATCAATATTCTAAACCATATGCATGCTACAATTTCACACATGAAGCATCAATCCAAGTTCAGAACCCAAATCTATCCCAGAATTCAATAATAGAAACAAAACAATAATACACGTTCTAAGCTCGAGAACCAAAAACGGTAACACACAAACACACGCATTCTATATTTGGAAAATACGAAACGAAAGCGAGAGATAGTTGAGGATACGAGGGCGAACCTCCGCCGGGGCGCGAGGCCCCGACGGCAAAGAAGCTAGGCGGGAGAGAGCAGCGGCGATCTGCAGTGAACAGCGGAGAGAGCACCGAAGCACCGAACGGCAGCGAGTGACGGGAGCTGCAGGATGCAACCACGGCATCATCCGTATCACACCTTCGAACCTGCAAAATAGAATAGCGAAGAGCAGTAACCTTTTCGTACCAACAGAGTTCATTAGCTAAAAATTGAAACCTAACTCAATAAGAGCATCGAATAAAATTTAAGAAATCGGGGCTATGTTCCCTAACTCTCTCGAATTAGGGTTTTAAAATTTGGATAGAAATCCTAGAGAAGGGAGAGAGAGGAGCCGCCGGAGCTGTGGGAGTTGCGCCGGCCATAGGCGAGGAGCCGTCGATCCAGAACAATTGCGCCGGCCAGAGCCGAGTTCACTCAAACGCGGTGAGAATCCCGATGATGCCTCTGCAGCCGGTGCCGTCTCACCACACGGCGGAGCACCTCACAGAAGCCGGGAGTGATGTCCCTAGCCGGAAATCGTGGAGGAGGGGTGTTTGCCCAAAATTCTCGAATTAGGGCTCGACTTAGGGCAAGCAACCGAGAACAGAAGGGAGACAACGATTAACAGCCGACGACGTCGGCCTGAACGCAGTGGCACGACGACGGCAACATTTGCCGGAGAAGGCGACCGAGGACGAGAGCTCGAGAGAATTGGAAAACCAGTTCGGGCAGAGAAAGAGGGCGTCGAAGAAAGAGAAATTGGACGAAAATTGGGAAAGAAAGAGGGCTAAGGCTCCTTGATATCAATTCGGGTCGGGTCGGGTTGCTGACCGCGGGCCGGGTTTTGGTAAGAGACAGGCCGGGTTTGGGCTGTACTGCTAGTAGACCGGTATTAATTCTTTTAATTGGGCCGGAGCCAATTTAATCAATTACGAGCCCGATTTAAAATGTATTTACGAACCAAGACACGACGACTTAAATCGTTTTCCCACTCTCGATGCAATTTCGATGATTCGTAATAAGTTATCTCACGATTTCAACAATTAACTTTAGATAAGTTAATTAACCAGAATTTATTAACTGAGAGTTAATAATTAATCGTAATTTAGTAAGCTCATCAATTACATAGTTAGAATTATTGAGGATTAGCTCAGTTTCACAATAAATCAAGGATTGATTTATTGATAAAAATCCTATGAACAGTCCACATAACGGTAGCTATAATTTGAGCTTAGATAACAGTAACTACGTTACTGGATTTAGAATAACCTCCAATCAGAATTTAAACTAAAATCTTAGATAAGATTTCATTCGTTAGAATACGAATCTTACCTCGATTTTTAATCGAAGGGTACACGAAGGAGGGACAGTAGCAGAAGCAGAGATCAAGTCTCGTTGCAGTAGAGAAAAAAAACAACGAGGTGGGCTTTCTATAAGACAAAGCATGTTTTATTAGATCAGTAGCTCTTTTTAAAGTATTGTCATGCCATAAATGTTTTCAGTTTTTGTATGATGCCTATCTGTTAAATGGCGAAATGTCAATTCATCAATCGAATTCGGGTCCTTGAATGATCAGCTATCATTCTTGGACTAGTGTACACATCGATCGTGTCATTACAGATAGTGACCGATCACGTGACCGAGTGAGGTGGCCACCTCCTCGGACACAACAGACTCAGATATGGTAGATTACTACAGAACTTAGACTGCAGTCGCTTTTAAGATAACTCAGATTTTCGTGAACATAGGCCTTTCAATAAAACCCTATGCTTCACTATGAATGGCTTGACAATAAAAATGTTTTGGGCATGTGTCCACTGAGTACTCTGTACTCACGCCCTGTACATTATTTCCGATGTGCAGGTTGAGCAGGATGAATGGAGAGTGACCGGCGATGCTTTTGTCAAAGTTAGCGAGTAGTATTAGTTGAAGATTACTTTTGGTAATACATGTCCTCATACATGTATTCTTAAACACATTTCCGCTGCGTACACTCTGATACTTTTAATCCTTCGATATGGTTGTAATTCAAGTCAGAATTATGACAAGTGGTGTCGTACTTACTCCGTCTACTATGTCCATCTATCGGTGTTTGTTCTATAATATGTTCGTATCAAATTCCCGAATTTTTCCATCTTGGTAAATTATTCGTTAATTTCTACCATAGTCACGAATCACCGAGCTTAGCTATCAATTAGCAAAGTGCGGTCGTGACAGAACTATTCGAGAAATATTAAACTTCTTTAATCCATATTGAATAACGGGTGACTTGATATTCAAATATTTGTACAACTACTTGAGAAATGTTATCAATTCTTATTCCCTATTATAAATCCTAACAATCATTGATCTATTATTCTATTGCGACGAGCTGAACAATAAGTGATTTGAGATAATCCTCCGTCCCACATGAGAGGTCTCATATCACTACAAAAAATTAGTCTTTTAGTTACACATGCATGTGTGGGTAATTATGTGAGTGTAGCAACCATTACTACATATTTTTACTCATGTGTGGCTAAACTAACCATACTAATTATGTGTAGCTAACTATGAGTAGCTAAAACTCCAATTTCTTGTAGTGACATTGAATATATGTGAGGTATAAAATAATAAAATGAGTCTATTGAAATGGGACGTAGGGAGTACAAAAGAAGCTCAACTCCTCCACAAATCCTACATAGCATTGACTTATTTTGCCAAATGGAGTATAATCTAATACTGATTTTTTTTCCTAATATATTGCTACAATACTATTATTTTTAAATAACTAAATATATTAAATTTTACTTAAAATGATGATATAAAGTGATTATTGTCAAAAAAAAATCCATCATTAAACTATTACATATACCACGGGCGCATTAACAAAAAAAATTGAATGAGTACGACTATCAAGAAATACTACCCTCATTAACCTATTTTATTCTATTATTGTGAATAATGAAGCACTCAAAGCTATTGAAACTAAACGGGAAGTATGTATTTTATTGACTTATTTTTTAATATAATTCAGCCATAATATTTTTTCTAATAAAAATTGTCGAAATTCTGCATTTTCTAATAATAATAATAGTATCATTTTTTAATATTATATATACTTATTAAAATGTGACATAAAATGATCCCGTCGAATTTCGACGGACGCTAACACATCCATAAATGCTACTGCATCTTTCTAACTTATTTTTTATAATAAAATTCAATGCTAAAACATTTTATATGAATTGAAGCAAATTTTTCAAAATCTATATTACACATAACACGGGTGCATTAACATAAAAAAATAAAATTGTAATGTGTTCGATTATTTAATAAATGCCGCCCTCATTAATCAATTTTTTTTTTGTTATTATGAATAATGAGTGACTTGATATTCAAAAATTGCGAAACTAAACAAGAAATATCATCTTTTATTCACTTTTTTTTTCTAATATAATTCAACCCTGATATTTTTTTTCCAATAAATTGTCAAAATTTTACATTTTATAATAATAACCATATAGTATGTTTTTTACTTAAAAATTGATACATTTAGTGCTTCCCGTCGAATTTCGACGGGCACTACACTAGTTTTTTAGAATAAATATAAACTTCGTCCGTCTTATTTATAAGAGATTACTAAGTATTATAATAGACTCAACTTTATTAAAGTGAGTTATAAACGGTACAAAATGAGTATAACACATCTCGGAAGGCAATAGACGGACATGACAATTTATTCGTTTGCACAATTTTCATAAATCAGACTAATTTTTGTACACGTAAAACACGAATTAAGTCTTGTGGTTAATTACAAAAATTACTTGAAAAGGAAAAGTTTGTTGGTACCATTAGTGCGTGGTTAGATTCTTGATTAAGTAGAGGCACAACTTAATAATGAGTCATTAATCACAAAGCAAGAAAATTAGTTGCCAATCAACTAGCTACTTTGAAGTTTAAACCCCCCATTAGATTTAATTTGATTGCTTCTAATTAAACACACACACAGTTTGAGAGAGAGAGAGATGGTCAAAGAAAGAAACATGGGAGTAAAGCAAGATAAATACTGATACAAATAATTGTCCTAGCATTAGGGCATAGGGTTTTAATTGGGGAGTTAGGGGACACCTATCAACTTCATTTTAATTAGGATCTCTCTCTATCTTCCTTTGCACCCACCATCTATCACTGCAACTTAATGCCCCACAATCCATCTACACATAATATCATACTTATATATATTTATATTTTTATATATATGTGTGTGTGTTAATGTAAAAATAATAATTAATGGTCATTAAACTTGAATAGAAATTATATGTTGCTTGTTACTATTACAAATTAACTGCTGATTCTTTCAATATTCGAAGACCAGTTTGATTCAATAGTCAAACTTTTTGACCCATTTATGACATGCATATTGATTAATCCAAATGTATTATTTACTAAAATATTAATAGTATTTTTCAGTTTTTTTTTGGTATTTAATATTCGGAGTAGTATTTTTCGGTTTAACACAACTGTTTTTATAAAAATAATTACAGGTATATTATATATATATCGTTAAAAAGTTGGACTGTTTAAAGTTTAAACACTTTGGTTTAATGATAACACACTAAGTAAAGCACTAATTAATTAGGAAGCTTTCTTGCAACTTTTTTATTCCAATAAATGATCTCAATGCACCATTCTATTTTCTTTGATTTAGAATTTAGAAAAGAAAAAAAAAAAGTCTGGAGTTTTACTACTCTAGTAAATTTGTTGCACGAAACTAATTATTATTTGAATTAATTTTGTAACCAAAATCATCTAGAATTAATCAGAATCTCTTGACACCCTAAGTAGGGTTATAGCATCGCGTGATTGATTATGTCATGTTTGAAATGTGCCCAAAAATTGAAAGATGAATATCCACGAAATTATTGGTCCTAGTCTCCTACATTACAATTAAATCAATAAATAATTATTTCTATGTATAATACACATAAAAATACAAACATAAATACATGCATGTTGTATATATACATACATCAACCCCACCATCTCTACCCTCTCCTCCCATCACTTTCATTAGTGTATTTTATTTCCAACAGTTGGAAAATGGAAATGCCCCAACTTTCACCTCTCTCTCTTTCTCTCTAAAACCTTTGATCATCTATCTTGTTGAAGCTTAGATCAAAATTGTTGTTGGAGTTAGATCTCTCCTTTAAAACCTCTCCACCAAATCCGAAAAAGACAATAATTGTTGCATTTACAATCCCTCTCTTGAAAACAAAAACAAGAAGAAGAGTAAGATGTTTCCCTCACCCAACTTGGACACCCCTTTTGATTCCCTCCTCAAAATAATGTCCTCATCTTCTTCTTCTTCCTCTCTCCAAAACCCTACTCCCTCTTCTCTCCTCTTCAACTTCCCTTCCCCTTTCCTCGACGAGCACGAGTCGCCATTAAACCAAATCTTCTTCCAAAACCAGCCCCAGATCGCCCTGCAGAGGCCGAACCTCGGCAAGTCGAAGGCGGAGGAGATCGATCAGATCCCCACCGCCAACACCTCCACCGCAGCTGCTCCGCAGCGGCGGCGGAGGGCGGGGAAGAAGGACCGGCACAGCAAGATCTGCACGGCTCAGGGGATCAGAGATCGGAGGATGAGGCTCTCCCTCCAAGTTGCGAGGAAGTTCTTCGACCTTCAAGATATGCTTGGCTACGACAAGGCCAGCAAAACCATAGAGTGGCTCTTCACCCAGTCCAAGTCCGCCATCAAAGAGCTCGTCGAAGAGCTCCGATCGTCACCGCCGGACGTCAAGAGTGAGTCCTTCCTCTCCGAATGCGAGGAGGCGTCGGGGATCGAAGAGATCAACTCCTGTCTAGCTCAGATTCCGATGGAGGTGGCGAAACCCTCGTCGAGCAAGAGGGAGTCGAGGGAGAAGGCGAGGGCGAGGGCGAGGTGCAGGACGAGAGAGAAGATGATGGTGAAACGACTTCGTTTCAGTGAGGAGCCAAACCCTAATAATAATAATAATAATAATAATAATAATCAGATCATGATTCCTCTTGAAGGAGAAGAAATTAGGGTTTTTTCTTCTTCTTCTTACATGAGTCAGTTGTCCGACGTGGGGATGATCGAGAAATTCTTGGGGAATAATACGACGTCGTCTGCCTCTGACTACCAATGTACTGCTGCTGCTTCGGATTACAGTGAGTTTCTTGGAAATTGGGAGGTTTTGAGCAATGAAAGAACCAATTGCTTTCACCTTTCTTTTGCAGGTAGTAGTAATCTCAACTCAGTTTTTTCTGCCACGCCAGAATTTCCATAAATATTTAATTAAGCATTTTTTTTATAATTATTATTCTACTAGCCAATCCATATGTATGTCATGTGTATATTCATTTAATTAAGTATGGATTTCGATATAATGTTTTGTTGTATCAATTGGAATGGAGGATGATTTTGATTATGATTTCAACTGCATTTCTTGTTTTTTTCATTCAATAATTTAGCTAATGGAAGACCAATGCCTCTACTTTTCTTCATTTCTACCTATATATATAAATATCATTTAATTTATATGTTTTGGTGAGGCATTCTCTCATTCATGTGTATGTATCATTGTGTTTGTATGTAGTCGTGTGAGGATTATTGAGTTATTTTTTTTCTAGGTTTACAATATTTTGCATACTTTTCAGACCATGAAGAATGGATTTTTTGGGTTGTTATGTATATTTGCCTGCTGAAATTAACTTGCAGAAATTTTGTGAATGTGTGGAGAAGATGAAATTTGCATATCAGAATTCTGATTATATATATATAGGCCAAATATCCTTCTGAAATAATTGATCAGAATATATGAATTGCTGTGACATTATATATGTAATAAAAGAATTTCATATTAAATGTCAAAACTATTAGACTTTACTCCAGATCAAAACTATATATATATATATATGCCTCCTTTTTGCTAAATTTGATGCATATTGTGAATTTTTTTTTTTGGAATTTACTATACAATTCAACCACCATAACCTAATCAATTAAAGAAGCACAGCTAGCATATGTAGATTATATTATGTAGATTTTATTGCATATTTCTCGAAATAGATTGGTAAGTGGTAACACATTTTGTCATGAATGACTGCACAGTCGTTCATTTAAAGTTTAATTACTTGCTAAGTAGCAGCTTATATTACTGATGAAATTGATTTATCTTTAACATTTTTGGCCAATTATGTGCTTGTTGCAATAAGATGTAGGATGATCTGATCAGATGATGATACTATATATTGATTCGGAGGATACATATAAATGTACATATATATATATATATATATACGAACATGACTTAATTACGTATGCACATACAGACACATTCAAGACTACTCGAGCTCTCGATTTATTGATGGGAAGGAAAGCGTTCACCAATTGAATTGCATTTCGTCATCAATATATAAATGTATGACTATCTGTTGATTTAGATAGAAAATCTGAATTGGCATTGCAATTGACATGTATGTACCTCACACTTGTGATGCATATCATTTTATGCTCTAAAATAGCTGTTACTTTGAATGATGTGATCAATTAAGGGATAGATAAATATTGGGATTAGACATGAGATGTGATAGGATTATATTAGAGTGATTTATTATTTGATGAGATACATATCTCGTGATTAATATCAAATCAAATAATAAAATACTAGTCAATACCTAGCATTGAGATATTTTCTGTTTTTAATTCCACAAAGTAAAAATGGATTAGACCGGATAAAATTAGTAAATCCGACCTAATTATTCAAAGTAAACGCCCCTAAATCAATATATCAACAATGGTTAGGGCTTACTCTTGTTATAGGTCACTCACCTTCTATATATATGTGTGTGCGCGCGCGCGCATGTGACAAATTACTAGTATATATTTTGATGCAAATTAATACTTTTTCCGTCCCTCATCCTCTTACACAAAAAATAGTAGTGCGTGTTTTAATAAAATATTAGGTGGTGTGGTATAATGGTAAATAAGTAGAGATGATAGAGTAAAGATAAAGTTATTGTGATGATGTATAATACTAAAAAAGGAAAGTGCAAAATATTTGGAAATGTACCGGAAAGGTAATTTGTGCAAAAAAGATAAGGGAACTATTAATAAGTTAAAATAACATGACCAATTAATATCCCCAAGTTCAGTAAGTTATATTAATAATATTGTACGGTAAGCTAGTTTCACTAAAACAATATAATAAAAAGATGAAGCTGGGGCATTAAATTAGTTTTTATTAAATGGTAGATCTTCGCATGAATGTGCATTGCATCATCGACTGATCAGAATTATGATTAAATTACAGTTATTTCTCTAGAATTTAAACCATAAAAGGTTAGGTATAAAGCCCTAATTTCTACTCCACTTCACTGCAAATAATTATTAAACATTGAATGACAGTCATTATATTATAGCATTGGTACATAATACATTTTTAACTTAATAGCCATCTACCATGCATGGTGAAAAAACTATATTGGACAATTAGTAACCTTATTAAATTTTTTTATATCTAGATTAGAGAAGTAGTACTGACCATTTGATGTAGATTAATTAGGAAATTGATTATTGATTGATATGGATGAGATCATTTATCTCTGAAGTACGTCCCATTACAACTTTCTCTATTTTGAAAATAAAAAATATATGATAAAATTGATGAACCATATTAACATTATAACTCAAATTTGGGTTTGAAAAAACAAATTATACCCTATATAAAAATTAATTATAAACCCTAATCGAATTACTGAACTCTAGTAAATGATTGTAAAATTATATATAAATAAATATATATATATATATATATATATTATTTTATTTTATTTTGACACATAATTGAGATGCTAAAGTTGGGACATCATGTAATGAAGGTATACTTGTCCAAAGGGAATCTAAATTATTCTAATTAAGTTGTTACAATCATCTGAGTTTCTCTCTTAAAAGCTATGTCATGTATTAATCATCGGAGTATACACTATTTTTTACTTCCGCGTCATAATATAACAATATTTATACACTCACACTCATACAGTTGAGCTAATTAACCCTAGCTAGGTTAGTTCAGGAAGTGCTTCAAATTTTCAAAGCAAACAAATAAATTAATTTAGTCAATGCAATCATCACCCTCTTATCATGTCTAGCAAATGAGCCTTAAAAAAACTAATACTATCCCAGTCTTATTTAATATATTTGACCCATTCGTGGAATGTATGTTAAATATAAAATAATAAATGAGTGAAATGAAATGGGATGACGGGGGTGTATTATATGAAGATTTTATTATGCTAGTTGAAATCTCATGCTACTCTAATTTTGTACTCCCCCGTCTCTGATGTTAGCGTGCTGAGAGAAACGACACGCAGTTTTAGACGAAAATAGTGTAAAGTGGAAAAAGATAGAGATAGTGGAATAAGGGGCCCACACTAATAGTGGAAAAAGGTGGAGATAGTGGAAAAAGGTGGACCAGTTTGGTAAATATTGAAATAAATAATAAAGTGGAAGGGTAAATATGTATTTTTGCTTAGGGAATATTTCCATTTTTGGATTGCACACTAATATCAGGGACGTCTCAAACATGAAATATGCACACTAATATCAGGGATGGAGGGAGTATTTTTCTTAGTGTCATACTGCATAAAAAAACTATATAATTTTATAAAGTACCGTTTTTTAAGTTGGTGCGTGGTGAGGGGCGAAGTGGCACTGAACTTAAGCCTCGCAGACTGGAACAAGAATTATTTGCACTTTTCTAATTTACTTTGTAGCTTCTGTATTTTCCGGTACTTCTTGTACATGTTGCTCTTACAAATGAAACTACTTCCCTTTTTTGAGCATAAAAAAATGTATTCCATCTGTCTACAAAGAGTGTAATGCGCTTTTTGTGGCATGAAATGTTATAAGATCGTTATTTATTATGCAATTAATTTTAATAACCCTAATTACTGAGTTAGGGTTAAGAAAATGGTTAGAGTCGCACTATTCGTGTACGGAAAAAGTAATAAATTAAAATCATATACTCTAGCTCCCTTAAAAAAAACCCCTCCATCAATAGTTGGTCGAATAAATGTGTAGTCAACAAAACTATACAAAATAATAATTACTTAGAAAAACGACACATAAATTTGATCGATCGAGGCTAATCATACACACTGCGGTGATGCAATGACTTAAATAACTTAATTAATGTGAAGGAGACAATGCAGAGCATATGATAATTCATTTACCCTCTAATTATTAATGCAACAGTATATTTGCCTTTGAGCTGTGCGTTACAGTCAAAATGATCCAATTAAATAAGATAGGATCGCGTACTTTGGTGTGTGATTGGATGGATTCTCTATTTTCAATATTAATCTCTCTCTTATTTTTAAAATAAAATAATGATGATGAAATATGAAATTAAGGGCTACTCAATAAATCCTCTTATCACATCAAAATCCTACGACGACTTCTATATTAATTAGTTACAGCGCTTAGAGTAAGAGCAATCCTAGGAAGAACAAATAACTATTAATTACATTTTATTGTGAGGATTTTTTATTAGTGACATAACTTATGGGTATTTATATAATTTATGATGTATAAATAATCAATATATAGAGTATGTTTACCTAAGAAGTTGTATATGTTGGACTTCAAATGTTTCATCTCATATTCTACCCCGTGCATATAATAATATTTCGGTTCGTCCTCTAAATATGTGCATTTTTTATTTTTGAAGATAAATAATTCTTTTAGTGCAATTACTACACTATCTATTTACATATTCAATCACCTATGGCCCACTACTAATTCACTTTACACTATATATACTAAATGTGAGAGTATACTCAATCTCCACTCAAAATAAACAGTACAAAAAAACTACTTTCTGTGTCTCATTATACTATTAGTTTCAATATTTTATACCCCAACAAATAAGACTAGTATAACGGAACATAGATAATACAATTCTTTCTTGATTAAAACCGGTGTCAGTCAAATCGATGCATCGATTTTGAGGATGGAGGGAGTAATATTTATATATAAAAAAAAATATAACCTTTAAAAAAAACATGCATCGCTTAAGTTATAATAGTACTCCATAAAATTTTGAATGTGATCCTTTTTTGAAATGGATACATGACACCAAAAAGTTGACATGATAAATGCCATTAATTTCATGCATTAATTAGAAATTTAAATATCTATATGGTGCGTGGACCAGCTGAAGTATTCTCTACAAATTTGAGACGATTTTAAAAAGAAAGTATTTATTTTTAGGAGAGAAAAGGAGAAACATTAATGTAACATAAATTCCAATAAATATTGAGTGGAGAGCTATTTAAATTGTACTGCCATGCTTTGAAATTGATAGGATGTGGCCCAGAGGCCCAAGATCAACTCGGCCCACCCAGATTGAAGCCCAATAACGAGTCAACAAAGTCAGCCAACTGCCCCACGATTTCTCAACCACCCGCGATGATCAGAGTACGGACGGACATGCGAGAGCAGCATCCATGAATCACCCGTGACCTCAATTCTCTATAAATAGAGCTATCTTGTAAGATAAGGGGGAAGGTTATTTTTTTTACTAGCAAGAGAGACTTCAATATAAACATCCTCTTTTCCTCAGTGGACGTAGATCTACCCACAGATCGAACCACGTAAACTCTTGTGTTCTCAACTTTCTGTAAATCTCACCATCATAAAAACACTCCAAAATCCACGATCGATCAGAAATCAAGTGGTATATTGTGATTTATTAGTCGTTTTCAATTTGACTACATTTCCAATTTTACCAATTTGCAGTACTTATTTCAGATAATTATAAGCTACAATGTGACAAAACTCTGCAATCATGGTCCACTATATTATGTCTTAACACTGCTCATCTCAGGATTCAGGATCGATGATTGAAATAGAATACAATAATATAAATTGTTTATATTCATATATTCTTTTAATAAAGTAGAAAATATTGTTTGGGTCGAGCTTTAGAGGTTCGTGGTGCAACTTTAGATTTTTTCACAATGTGGTTGGGTCAGATTTTGGGGTTTGTTGCGATATTTTGTATATATATCCTGTTTTCGAGTTTCGACTCATAGTGAAGTTTTCTAGCTTATATGCATTTTGTTTCCCCATTTTGGATTTTCAAGTAAATTTGTGTATTTTTTACGTTCTTGTTCTTCTTATTGCTTGTCTGTATTCTCTATATTCATAACATAATTAGCCCAAAAAAAAAATCCCTAATGTACGTACAAATTATTAATTAATCTAAATATACAATAAAGATACAAACGTAATTTTAGAAAGAATTGAGGCCACAAATAATATAGAAAATTTACTAAGTGAGGGTACAAACGTAATTTTATAAGTAATGGCAGATGATTTATTAATGGGTTATTGGGAAAAAAAAACCATGGGTTATTGGGTTATTAATGGGCCCGCCGGTTTCAGGCTTCGGCCCGGCGGGCCACGGTCCTAGGAACACAAGCCCTAGCCCGGCACGAGTATGAATGCCGCGGTTCCGGTCCAGGCCCGAGGCCCGCCGGTTCCGGACCGGGCCCGAACCGACGGGCCAAGGGCCGGCCCTAGTGCCGCTTCCTTACTGCCTTTGCTGAGTTTGCTCCCCCATTCGCCCAAAATAGGGGAAAAACAGGGGAGCCAAATTTGCTCTTGGCTTTTGCATTTTTTTTTTTTTTGCAACTTTCTTTAGTTTATAAATTTTATTCTTTTATATTTATTATTATTATGAATAGGAAATGTTAATTTGTTAAGTTTTTAAGTTTTTTTATTTTATTTAAAAATATTTAAATAACTCATTAAATTGTTGAAAATGAATAACAATTTATCAATTTTGCATTATTTAATGAGAAAAATTACAACAATAAATTAAGCTGAATTTAATCACTTTGAAAATTGAATAAGAACGTTTACATTTGAAATAAAAATACTAATAATAATAATAATAAGGGACTTGAACTCAATTTAATTTCTAAAATCGAGTTGCCTACGTATCCTCATAGTTATAGAGGAATCAAAGTCGACGTAGTTCTTTTTACATTACAATGCTTCCTACTCCGCACCCGATCGATCCGTCTCGGTGAAGGCTTCATCTTCGCTCTCATTCCGATCATCCTAATCCGGTTCTTGAGCTCTAAGGTCGGCCCTACACCAATTATCAAGCAACATGGTAGCTTCAATGTTCGCCGGCTTCATGGTTGATCTTCTTTGATCTAGCATAAGACCTCCGGTGCTAAAGGCTTGTTCAACGGATACGGTGGATGCCGGGACGGTAAATAACTCCTTCGCCATGATGGAGAGTATTGGGTACTCCACTCTCTTCGACCACCAATTCAACACATCGATCGACGGACTACTATCTTCAACACCAAAGACAAAACGAGTTTGCAAAAACATATCCAATTCACTATTACCTTAGCCCCTAGGATGTTCATAGGTTCTATTTTGGTACATTCATTGCATTTGTTGAACTAAAGGATCTAATGAGTTCATAGCAAAGGAAAATCAAATGAAGACATCATAGAAGAAGAAGAAATATTGGTGTTATTATCTTCATTACTACCATACTTCTTTCTATATTCTTCAAAAAGATCTCTTAAAGTCCTATGTAGATCATCTTTGATTTCTTTCACATTAGGAGGAAGATCAAAAAATATTTGTTCACTATCAATTACAACACCACTAAGGTCCATTTGATAAAAAACCATCATAATAAAGCCCAAGCATTTGACAAACACCATCATATCTCCATTTCGGATCCAAATATTTAGCAAGCAGGAAAACTTTTGGAATCTCCCTAAAATACTTAAGCCACTTTTGAATCATAAAATAAATCACACCTTGCAAGTTTGGCCTACTAAAACAAGCCTTAAAAGACATGGCAATATACATGCAATGCTCCAACACTTTAACGGAAGTACAATAATAAACACCCGATAATTATTTAGTAGCCATATGAAAAACCTTTAATAATCAATATAAATCCATACATGCATCCCAATGACTCTCATTAAGAACTAATTGAAATGTAGAAAACTCTTTTCTAAAAAAATCACATAAATGACCCTTATACTCCATGGTACTATTAAGCATCTCATAAGTAGAATTTCAACGATGAGATACATCTTGTTTGAAACACGTATAAACAATACTCTTTGTACGACAATATTTTTGCCATTTTTTTCCCAAAGTTTTTGATTTATGCAAATATATAACGGCATTTCTAATAGGACCAACGGACTCTTGAAAAATATCAAGCGCATCTTGGACACATAAATTCAAAATATGACAAATACATCTAGAATGAAAGTATTTTCCATCAAAAGATGGTGCACATGCTTCAATGAGTTGAGGAATACTAGCGGTGTTCGCCGTTGCATTATCAAAACCAACCGAAAAAACTTTATTAATCAAACCATATTCATTTAAAACGGTGATAATAATCAAAGCAATATTTTGAGCCATGTGAGGCTCTTCAAACTCCCTAAATGCAATCAAACGTTTTTGCAAAATCCATTTTGCATCAATCCAATGACAAGTAATTCTCATATAACTATTTCTATTATATGCATCGGTCCAAACATCAGCACAAATAGAAACTTTATGACCCAAACGAATCAAATATTTCATCAAATCTTATTTTTTTCCAAGCATTGTCGCCTAATCCTCTTTATCATTTGAGTTCTAGCAACTTTACTAGCATGGGGACCTAATCCTTCTTTATAGGATGATTCATACGTTATTCTATCGGCATAATTAAAAGGTTGTTTCTCCATAGCACAATATCTAGCACATGCATCTTCGTATCGACCTTTATCAAATTTAAATAAAGAGGGCGTACCCGTCTCCGAAAATGAAGTGGTACCTCGAATTTGAGTTTGAGAAGTAGAGATTCCCCACTCACCCGGATGTGTGCTCTCCATGTGCCTAGTCATAGTGCCATAGCCTCTCTTTTCGATCCATTTGTAAAAGGTTGGACAATAGTTGCAATACGCAAGGTATCTCTTTCGACCATCGGCTAGAGGAGGTTGGCCTTCGATCTCCGGAGCATCTACTTTTCGAAAGTGTTTCTTGAAGATGTCGGACTTCGGTACTTTAGTGGGTTTTGATGGAGGAGGAGGAGGTTGATCGAGTTCGTCGTCGTCGTGCTCTTCATCGTCGTTCGAGCCATGAAATTCGAATCCTTGGCTTTCCATCGTATTGACCATCTCCTCAAACCTTGCGTCTTCTTCGGCTTGAAGTCGTTTGGCGACTTGCCTTGAGATTTCCTCCTCCACTTCCGCCCTTATTTCCTTTTGAGTTTTAGATGATCGGCCTCCTTCGCTTCGGCTTTCACCGACCATCTGGCCCTTGCCCTTGTTTCCTTTAGAAAACATTGTGTATGTGTGTGTGTAGTTATGAAAGTGAGAGTGAGTGTGTGCAAATGTGAGAGTGAAAGCTTAAGAGTTGAGAGTTGAGAATAAAATGAATGAGAATGAGAGTGAGAGTGGGAGCTTGAGTGCTAATAGAGATTGAGAGAATGAGAGTGAGTGAGAACTTGAGTGCTTCAAACTTAAGAAGTTGAGAGATGAGTGATTTAGAGTGAAAATTAAAGTTTGAGAGTTGAGAGATTGTAGTGAAATGGGTGTTTGAATGATGAATGATATATAGGAGTTGGATGAGGAGAGGAGTGGAGTGAAGGAGGGGGAGGGTGCCTCAAACGGCTAGGAGCCGTTGCAAAGCAGCCCCCACCACCCCCGGCCACTAGCCGCCTGCTGCTGCAGCTGCTGCTCTGTTTCCTCCCGTTGGGCCCGCCGGGCTGAACTCGGCCCGTCGGGCCCCAACGGCTAGCATCCTAGCCCAATTACTAAGCAGCGGCCTGCCGGGCCTGGCCCGTCGGTTAACCGACGGGTTCGGGCCTAAATTTATCCGACCCTAGCCTGGCCCTACTATAGTCAGTCCCGGTTCAGGGCCGAGCCCGTTGACCGGCGGGCAGGGCTCGGTTAAAACCGACGGGCCCGAAGCCCGAGCACGTCTACATGAACTTTGACCACTTTCATGGATTAGCTTGAATTTTGAAACGTATCAAATTAATACTCCAACTTTCAAATGAATGCAATTTTGGGTCTGCTCTTTTTTTTCCGGCGAGAATGTCTCATACGTAGCAAGTACGTGGCAAATATTTTAATATTAGGTGGCAGTTGTAGTTTACGTGGCAAGTATTTTAATATGAAACGACGCGGTTTCAATTTTAATTATTTTTTAAAAAAAAATTCCTTCTAGAGAATTTCTCTCTCTAGAATCTGCCTCTCTACGTGAAACTAGAACCAGCATAACCACAATTCTTCTTCAATGGATCAAAAATTCAACTTCCATCCTTTCAATTCTCCTCAAATCAGTCCGATAATCATATATTCACACTCCTGGGTTAATTGCGGTCAAAGTAAGGTAGTTTCCTAATGATTTGGCGGCTGCCCAAATTTAGGGATACTAGCCATTAGGGCTCGCCGGCGGCGACTCATGCCTCTCCGGCCACCACCATGGCCTTGGGTGATTGGGGAAGGTCCCTGCGACTGTTATTGGAGGAATAAGGGTTCGCGATTTCACTCTACGAGGGCTAATTTATTTGGGCAAAACAAATCGCGTTTCTGCAACTCTGCGTTTCCGGCACCAGCCTCTCCGGCGACGGTGACAGGCCACTCGACGTCTCTCTTACTGCTAAAAGGCGTCGCTACCCTCCTCGCGAAGTGCCACTGCTCCATTGAACTTGATTGAAGAACTCCGGTGAAGCTCCTGTTCGCAGCTCAGACCAAGTCGCTCCATCTCTCGATGTTCTTCTCTTCCCCTCAGCAAGCTTCTTCCCACCCTTCTGCTTCTTCTCCGCCGGAGCTTTCTCGGTTGTTGGAGCCTCCTCAGCGGCAGGCTTCTTCGACTTGTTCTCCGCCGGAGCTTTCTCGGTTACTGGAGCCTCCTCAGCGGCGGGCTTCTTCGGTTTCTTCTCCGCCGGAGCTTTCTCGATACGGAGAAATTCAGCTCGAATTTGATGTATTTGACGGCGGTCATGGCGAAGGAGATTTTGGGCAAGCTGGATCCTATGGACGACGGGAGATGGTCTTAGGCAAAGTGTTTTTTTGGGACGAGCTGGATGATGGGCTTGGGAGTCAATTTGGTCTTTTTCTTTTCTTTTTCTTTTTTTTTAAAATATTAATAATAAAATAGGCAATGAAACGACGACGTTTTTAATTGAGTTGAAACGGTCTCTTTTCATGCGACTGCCGATCTATGCCACATATTTAATTCCGGTTGCCACGTGGGGTCGTACTCGCCGGAAACAAAGAACGGGCCCAAAATTGCACAAATCTGAAAGTTAAGGTATTAATTTGATACATTTCAAAGTCCATGTAATCTATATCTATATTCGTAGTACTATATAAAAGCAAAGTATGCATAACATTTTTGTAATTTAAAAGACTACTAAGTGCATTTTTGTAAATTTCATTGCATTATTAACTGCTTTTAAAATTAATTTATTTAACTTTTATCTTTGTGAACATACGCAAATACATCGGATTTTTCCTTTGCGGAGACACACAACCTTTCGATATTCATTTTTATCCTTTGTTCACACACACACACATATATATATATATATTCATTTGGTTTGAGAACAACTCATCTCATCGAAACGATACTACCGTTTCCCACTCCCTCTACTTAAGCATCTGATACAAATTCAACTTCCGCCGAACTTTTATGTGGAGCATCCTCTACAAAATTCCTATCTGTATAGCTTTTCGATCTTAATTGGAATAATCTATAGGTTTGATTTTGGTTTAATTTAAATACGTCTCTCTCTCTCTCTCTCTTGTTAATGCAAATTAATCGTTGATGATTTGGATTATAGAAAGATACTAGAAATCATTTATAAATGAGTTTATTGGTTTCATTTGCCTCGATATAATTGCAAATTATTAATATTTGTTTAGTTTAATTTATATCAGTTGTTCAAATAAAAATTGTTAATCCAAATACCTAAGTTTAATACCAGTTGTTCAAACGAAAGTTGTTATTCCTAAAATGTGCATTTTGAGTGCTATTAATATTCTTTATCAGACGTGTGGGCGGAGCCACGTTGAAGTGAGGGTTGGCTGAAGTCCACCCCATTTGTTTTTTTGTTTTTTTTTTTAATTCCTATAGTTTTGATTGTTTTTTGTATTTTTTACCTTAAGCCCACGCTAGCTTACGAGGAAAAAGGAGTATTCATCGAGTCTTTCATGCACCAGCCCACCCGGCGCCAGCGCCGAACAAGAAAGATGCAGTCAAGGCGGCGGCATCCTCACTGGTTCTGTTGTTTCTATTTATTTGAAGAGGAAGAAGAAAGAAATAAAAGAATTGGGCCTAGTTAAATAAAATGTGTTGTATAGGCCAAAATTACTTAGTAAAAAATGAAGTGGGCCTTATATTTTGTGTGGTCTAATCACAATTTTTTGAATTTAGAAAAGATTAAAAAAAAGAGTTAAATTTAACAAAAACTTAACGTTAAGAAGACCCAAAAAAAAAAAAAAAAAAAACTTTACCTTTCTTCATCCCTAACCTTTCGGCGCTGAGCTCTCGCCTCTCCCGCCATCAATTGCTGTTGATTTCAGAATTGGCATCGACTTTCTCTTCAATTACTTTGGTAAGACTCTTTTTCCTATTCTTTATCTTTTAACTTAAAATTTATACTATATATCTTTTTTACTCTTCAATTTCGTAGTTTTCAATTTTTGGGAGGAGAATTTTTATGAATTTTTAAGAATTGACTTTGAGGGACTTTAGTTGGACATACATTAGAATATAGTATACAGAATGAAACTTCCCAAATGAAGTGAATTGTAGGAATTTTTTTATTATTGTACCAATTATAATTGTTTAAGTTTTCAACAATTTGAAAAATAACACTGATAGATTATGCAAAATAAAATATGTAAATTTACTACTTAAAGTAGTTAATAATTTAAATTATCTTAAATTTGAAATTTAGATGGGGAGCATCTGAATTTCAAGTTCTCCGTATTAGCAATCTCTTGTTGATGTAATAAATTTAAAAATATTTGATTATGATGAGAAATTAATTCAGTTTGTTTCTATGTGCATTATTTCATAAATTTAAATGGAACGCGAATATTTTGTAAGGAAAAAATGACTTATATAATACTTCCCCCGTCTTATTTTCTCGACACTTTTTGAACATATGTAAGTATAAAATAATAAAAACATGTCAAGAAAAATGGGACGGGGGAAGTATTTGTTTAAGAGACGTGATCACCCAAATAGTAAAGGTAGCTCGGGAACCTTCATTCGGCTACGAGCATTGTCCATGATGAAGATGATACTTGGTGACAAGATATTGTAGAAGATAAGTTACTTGAAGATTTGCTAATGCTTTATATTGTGAGTTTGTCAAAAATATATATAAAGACTTTTTATTGATGAACTTTATGTATGGAAGTATCATAGAACGCAACTTATGTGAGCATCGAAATTTTTTAGTATATAATTAGTGAAATTTATTGCGTCGAAGTGTTAACTGTTTAGCCCACCCCACAATCAAATCATGGCTCCGCCGCTGCGTGTGACTACATTATGCTTTCAGATCTCTTTCAATTGAGTTTTAAATTCATGCACACAGCTGATTTTTCATCTGTACAACTCCAGGGAAAGACATGAAAAAATGAGATATCTAAGTAAAATTTTATATGTTCTTATTTTATTTTTATTTTTTTGCTTCGGCAGGCTATTAATTGGGATTATCAGATTTATGAAAAGTTGCATATAGTTCTACTACTCCCCTTTTGAAGTCCTTGCTTTTGAATGAATGTTGGGTTCGAAATATTTTTGTTCATTTTGATTTGCAAGCATGTTGTATTGAAAGCAAGTCCTTAATGTAAACAATACTTATTTATTTTGGCTCCTTATCGGTTACTAATCTTTAACTAAATTAGCACGGTGCCACTAATAGATTTAATTAGATGGGGAAACATGATCAAGGCTCGATTTTTGGTAGTGACCAAGGCCCGTGTGAGATCTCATCTTAGAAATTATGATCATTATCTCTATAATTCGATGATCATGTGGAAAAATGTGATAGATTAATTATGTGACGAAACTGTTGATGTCTGTCTCTCAGCAAGTATGTATCTATATACATATGAGAGGAGGAAATAAATATAATTAGAAAAATTAATTGTGATGTTCCGGTGATTCTAGAGTAATGAGTATCTATTGTTCAGAGGAATAGTAACTGCTAATCACTGAAAATTTATGCGGCTTTGGAATAAAGATTTGTACACAGCAAGAACATTTTGGTTATATATTCGTTAATATAGAAATCAAATATAAATATAAAATAATTGTTTTACTTTTATCTACATATACTTCGAGTTATGAATTTTATGTTGTTTTGAGGGTTTAAAAATTGCACTAAAAACTTATTAGTTGAGAATGATGTTGTCAGATATAATTTGTATTACAAGTAATTATATTTAATTTGTCATATTTTTCATAAAGTTATTCATAATTATAAATGATAGATTTTGCAAAATTTAGATAATCTTTATCCCCTTTTTAATTGTTGTATTTCAATGCTTTCTTATTAGAGTATTCATGCTAACTATGAAATATTAAATGGTCACGTTAGTCCTTTCATGATAAGTCGTTATAAAAATTTTCTCTATGCAACCGGAATAAATGAGTCATTTACATGGAATCTCCTATATCTATACAAAAAATGTAAAATGGATTATACGAAGCAGTTGTTTACTCTTATTTCTTCAACATCAAATATTACATTTTTTTTTTATCAAAAGAATAAAATATGCTTATTTAATGTCTAATCAATTTTTTCCTCAATTTATCCAATTAAAAATGAAAACAGTGAAATAAAACTCTTCTATTTGTCCAATTAAAAATTAAAAATAAAAATAAAGAAACAAACCCAATACTCAAAGACGAAACCAATTTATCCTTCCCCTTCAATAAATAAATTTCAAAATTTATCCCCCAACTTGCAATAAGCTTGATTTCTCTAATGAAAATGGCCACTTTGATGTACTCCTATAAGAAAATTTGAATTTGATATTATTTTTCAAAATGTGAAGTTTGAGATGATCTACATGGTAGAATTTGTATATGTGAATTGTAAATGCCGTTTGTATCTGTAAATTGCTAATGTAATTGTATAATATTTTTTTAAATAAAGTTATACAAATTATTTTATTAAATAAAATTACCACACATCATGCGGGTGAACTTTTTAATTACCATGAAAGTGGTGAAAGTTCAGGGATTTATTTGCCAATAACCCTTTATTAATAACTAAAGCCCACATATTTGGGCTGATAAGTGATCTCATAAATAAAGATTGAAGCCCAGGCCCATTATTAGTGATGGGCTACAAATTATCCAATTAATCGAACATCGGATTAAAGATGAGTATTTATTTATTGATATTGTTACTTTTGAAAGAGGTAAATCACAACCGATATACTCCTTTTTGTGCTTTTCCTTAAGGAGTATATGTGAAAAAGGTATAGAGAGGGAAATCACAACTAACTTATGGTTTCTCCTTTTTGTGCTTTTCCATGATTGGTAATTCTTAATAATCAATTAACCTCAATCTTCACTTTTTCATTGTAAATATTGAGTAATATATTTCTCATAAGTGTCATTATTGCTTGGTCTAATTCTTAGGCGATAATTTAATGGAGTTTGACTTCCCACTTATTATTATTATTATTATTATTATTATTATTATTATTATTATTATTATTATTATTATTATTATTATTATTATTATTATTATTATTATTATTATTATTATTATTATTATTATTATTATTATTATTATTATTATTATTATTATTATTATTATTATTATTATTATTATTATTATTATTATTATTATTATTATTATTATTATTGTTGTTGTTGTTGTTGTTGTTGTTGTTGTTGTTGTTGTTGTTGTTGTTGTTGGATAACATATACAGCAAAAAAAGTTTAAAAAAAAAACCGGTTATTTTTAATTTCCTAAAAATCAATTGAACGGAATAATTTCAAACAAGCATGTATACCTTAAAGATATATTTATTGAGCACCAATTTAATAAAGACAATCATTGTAACAAAATAAACATTAAGTAGCTGCATGCAACATGAGATTGGACTAGTAGAAGTTTTGACTATCATTTCCTGCTTTCAAGAAATTAATATATATGCCTATAACTAATGAGTTAACATAATCAAACATTAGTATAATTCATGGTTTGACAATTTACACTCCCTATTTTTCTAATGTTACTTGGATTTTAAGGAACATTTATTGGAAATTGAACCCTCCTCCACCCTTTTATTCTACTCATCCATACATAAACTATAGCTAACAAGTCCCTCACATGGAAGCAAACACGTACCATCTAATTCAACCCTCTCCCTCCCTATTTCCACACACACACACACACATATAAGGGATGTTTCCCATAAAATTAATAAGTTCTAAGTGAGAAATATGAATAGAATTGTATCATTGATCTTAGTATATATAATCTAGGGCTGATGTTGGCATAAACATGATTACAATACACAATAAGCATCACGATTGTGTGTATATGTATTCAGTTCAAAGTTCATATCGATTTCTAATTCACATATCATAATTTATTTCTACGTATATTAGCTACCAAACTCTCTCTCTCTCTCTATATATATATATATAAATAGTACTCATGCGTTTGTCTATATTATTAGGCTTCAACCCCTATTTTCTCTCAATCTACTAAAAAAATTTAATCTTTCCTAAATTTCTCCTTATTTCATTGCTCCATGCTTCCCCTTCAAAACCTTCTTCTCCCATCCACTTTTCTTGATTTCATGATCATGAAAATTCCTCCTTTATTCCATTCATTGCTTTGCCTCCTTCTCATCTTTCTTCTTTTCCATGAATTCTACAACTTCCACAAAACCTCAAACCCTAATATCCCATCATCTCTATCAACTCACCATCAACGTTTGATCTCTCATAGAAAAGCATTATCAAGCAACTTCGACTTCACGCCGTTCCTCCCCCACCACCACCACCGTCACCACGAACTTCCGCCGGAAAACCACTCACCGCCGGAGATCGATCCACGTTATGGTGTGGAGAAACGCCTCGTGCCTACAGGCCCAAATCCGTTGCACCACTAGTCTTATAGAGATAAGACCGAGATTTATATTATTTTTTCATGCAAGAAAATGGTTAGTCACATGTGATTTCATTGTTTCATTTTAGTTAATCAAATTTGTCTTTTTATTTGTATTTTTGGAGATCATGATAGTGATGATGATCTATTTGAGCTTGATGGAAGTGTGTAAATTTTACGATGAGAATATTAGAATTATTTGTAATCGATATGAAACAGTATTCTTTCTTTAATTTCTTCATTTAAAAAAAAAATTAATTGTTTATTACCTTGCAATATAATGAAGGAAAATAATTCAAGAAACATATGAGTAGCTGTGACGGCACGGCAGGAATGGTAAATTGGACACTTAGCTAACAATATAATGATAATGGTATTAAATTTAATTAAAGAGGTTGGTCAAAACTCAAAATTAGGAGACTTTTGATTACTTAGAACATAAATTACAAAGAGCGTGCAATGCACGTGATGAGCTGTATTTTAGTGTACTTTTGTAGCAAAATCCTTGTTTCCTGCTTGGCTCATTCGGAGTTTGGCCTTAAATCTTGCTACTAATTTTATAATTTGTTAGTAATAATTTTTTTTTTTAAGTGGGATTTATTATCCAGCTTTCCATGGCCTTGTTTTCACCTTTTAGTTTATTTTTCCTTAATTTTAATTCATGTTATATTAGATATATATAATCGATTTCTTGTATAAAGTCATACTCTAGAATCCATGATCATTGCCGAAAATATTAATTGATATGTATAAATTAGTAATTTTATATGAATTGAGATTTAAAGAGTCTTATTTATGGGTTAAATCTATATATAATATAAGTGTTGATTATGATTGATCCTCTCCTACTAAATTTTTGCATGATGATAGTATAACAGCTACCACTCAGATGGAGGTAAATCGCACTATCTAAAAATAATTATATATAGAGGAAAAAAAAAAAAAAGAAGGGCCATAAATGGTAATCGTAATTATTGTGAACCGGTAAATCAGCTCAAAATTGTTGCTCTTTCAAGTTAAGTTGGCACACATTAAATAATTATCAAATTGCCGTTAGGATTTAATAATACTATCATTTTCTCCTTTCATCTTATAAATTTAATCTCACTATCATACTTCAAATAAAAAACATAACAACTCATTATCATTTAAAAAAAAAATGTAACCGTGGCTAAAAATGTCAACTGGCCGGGGCTAGACCGGATGGCCCAAGCCCAAGCTCGTTAAGGTCGCGGGCCCAAAAACAACTCAAGTATGGGTAATTCTATACAAAAACCTCATTTTACTCTTCAGAGCCCTCTACTTTAAATAAAATAAAAAATAAAAAGTAAATGTACTACTAGAATATTGCAACTCTTCGTCACTGTAACTCAGAGCCCCCATTTTTCTTTCGCCATGGGAAAAGCCTTGATAACAAATTCCTTATTTTTATATTTCTCACAGAATAAGAGATCAGAGAAGGTGTTTAATTACCTCACATGGCTTTTAGATCACTAATTAAGGAATTACTTTTATAAAAGAGGATCTTTAAAGAGGAATTTAAACATATAATGTCTTCAGCCATGGGCTCATGGCCCCCATTTTTCAATATCGGTGCTTCAATATTTTCAGTAGGGACACAAACTTCGATACCATCTTTCGTAGACTCGAGAACATATGCAGATTTTCTGATCGTCCCACAACGATGGTCAATTGATCTACTGCATTGGTTGGTTATATTTTCTAGAATCCATTCTATTTGCCGAAATCTTTGTAAATTGAAATTCAATCTTGCGATGACAAGAACAAAAGGTCGATTCGACTTAGAGATCCTCTTTTATGATCCGAAAAGATTGGTTGGGTGTGCGATGTGGGCTATTTTCTTTTTAAATTTCTGAGAAATTATACTCCAGTAACGAAGAGGCTGTGGTTGTGAGGACAGTGGAGTAAATTTAATTTTTTATTTTTATTATTTATTTAAATAAGGGGGTTGTGAAGAGTAAAATGGTGGTTGTGTATAGAATTACCCTCAGGTATAGCGTGGCTTGCGCTTGGCCACCTTTCCCATGGGCCGTATTTGGGCCTCATTTCAAGCTCAAACCGGGCCCAGGACCCCGCCAAAAAAAAATGATTAATATCTATAAGTCGTTTTATAGAAAAAGCTCAACCCACAAAATAACTATATTTTAACTTAAGTTTATCATTTGCATCATATTTTGATAACAATATCAGTCAAAAACATTGTTCAAAAAATCACCGACTAGGCATGCCTAGGCGCTAGGCGGTGCCCTGCCGCCCGACTAATGCTAAATTTGCATAGGTGCTAAGTGACACCTTAGCTATCAGCCGGATTAAAGCTTAATTAGTCTCTAGGTGTGAACTAATCAATACGTATGCCAACTAGGCTGTTCAATACGTGATTTTGATGGCTATATGAATTTAGGACTAATTTTGATTACATATATTTCGATAGATATAGACATTATATCCAAAGTTATATGTGAAGACTATGAAATTTATAAAATTGGATGAATTTGGTAATAAAATTATGAATAATGCATGCTGATATAATTTATACTTGATGTCATGATGTGGAGATAGTAAAAATAAGCATTGTGATTCTAGTCCGCCTAGGCCCTGCCTAGGTGCTAAGACCCTCTCCACCGCTTTACTAGCGCCTAATGACTTTTAAAATATTATTAAAAAATTACTTTATCTTTTTTAATTCGTTATAAACAATTTATTATATTAATATACTAGTTCAAAACTAAAATACTATTTGACGGAGAGAGAGAGACAGGATTCTTTGGATTGTGCGTAGGGTTGGGTTGCCGTTGCAGGCAAAACTTGGAGTATATGAAATAAGTGATTATGGTATTTGGTAATTGATAATGAGTTAATTAATTGGTTTGCTTTTGGAAGTTGAAAGAAAGTGGCATGCAAATATTTGTAAACTTCAACCTTATTTAATCCCTACTCTCAACCTAAATGCTCTTTTTTGAACAAACATAAATTTATATACTTAACGTAATACATGAACCAATACGATGATATTTGGTTTGTTATAGACTTAGGTAGAGATACATATCATCTTTTACAATTACCTGTGATATTTCATATTGCATAAATTAATGATGGGTAATTCTATACATAGCCCCCAAATTACTCTTCATAGCCCCCATTAAAAAAATAATAATAATAAATAATATGGATTGTCAATATTACCCCTTAGCTCCCATTTTAATTTTAAACGTTAGCCTCAGTTAAATTAATGTAACCCCCAAACACTCCAGTAATACTTGGAATTCTATAGGCTTGAAGACAGCGGCGACTCTTCTTCACGCCAGCAAAAATTCACATTCAACCATACTCAGAAGCAATACTTATTGCTTCTTTGAAATTGAAGAGAAACAGTTTTTGAAGTTAAAAACTTCAAAATATATTAACACAATTATGCAAAATTGGGGAAAAATTTAATAACAGATCTCCAAAAACAACACAATTGAGCAAACTCTCATTTTAAGCTCATAAGTCATAATCATTAACGAGATCTCCCAATTATCAAAGACGTCGGCAGTTAAAATACGCGTTTGGTTGGATGATTTATTAGGGTGGAACTCAATGAAGTTGATGATTTATTTTCGCCGGCGATGGAGCTAGTCTCCGGCGGGGCACGAGAAGAGGCTTTCAGGGGAAGTAAGATAAAAGGAGAAGGGGGCTTATGGAAGAAGAATATAAGAGCAAGAAAGGAAAATTAAATAATTAATTTAATTAATTTTATTATGGGGGCCATAGAGAGTAAAACCGTGGCTATGTTTAGAATTACCCATTAATGATCGTCACTTGCTTTCAATTTTTAATAACTAGTTTGTATCCCGTCGAAAATCGACGGGGTATTCATTCGTGCGAACTGAAAAAATGGTCGGAGTTTTAATTTTTTTTTCGTGTTATGATATATTTTTGTTATAAAATCTTTTAAGTATTACAAATTTACATACTAAAAATATTCAAAAAATTAATGATCAACGGGCCACTTGAAAATTGGAGTAGGATTATGGTTAAAATATTTTAACTTAAAAGCAGTTTAGCCTGATCGACCCCAACCGAAAATAGCACGAGACATGACTTAATTTTTGTTATAAATTAAAATCTCACAATCAAAATATACATACTAAAGAAAACTCAAAAACTTTTTGGTCAACGGGCCACCTGAAAAATCAAAGTAGAGTTAGGGCCAAAATATTTAAACTCAAAAACAATTAAGCCTGATCGACCCTAACAGAAAATAGTCCGAGCCCGATAGGAATGGTCTGAAAAATAAATGAGTTATCTAATGTTATATGTGATTCTACGATGGAATATATCAAGCCACCTCGAATTATAGGTTGTGATGATTTATTGGAAGAAAATTATTGGCCAACATAGAGGTGGCCAAAATAATCATACCCGCCGACCCGTACATGTACTCAAACACATACTCGGAGAGTACAAACCCGTACTCGCTGGTTTGAGTTCGGAACCGTACTCCGATTGCAGCAGTTGAGTACGGATACTGAAAGTTGGAACCGCCATTTTGATATATATTTCATCTAAAATATACTCTGTATATTTTTATTTCTTAGTTTTTATCATAAGTGCTCCATGATCCCACTTTAGCGTTTTTTCAATTAAAATTTCACCAAATATGTTTGAACAGTGCTCAGTCCTCGGATATCAAAGTTTTAAATAACTTGATATCCAATGATTTAATATTTAGATATCTAGTTTAGATTTAAGTTGTTGGAATCCTTGCAATAAAATAGTTCGAGTTACAACTAATCGAGTTTAAAATAAATTTTTTATTAAAAATAATAATTATAAAACTCGCTGGATCCGTCGGGTTGTATCCGTACCCGTACCCGTACACGTCATACTTGAAATCGTACTCGTACCCTACTATACCAATAGTAAGATATGGGTCCAGTATAGTGGAACCGTATCCACCGGGTATATGTATGATTCTGTGCACGAACCCGCATTTGGCCACATTTAGGCCAACTGACCACTTGAAAATTGAAGTAGGATTATGATCCATTCTGTATAAAAATAGGCCAGGTCGAGTGGGGCGGAGAGAGAACCCAAAAACAATTTAGTTTAGCCAACCCAAATGAAAATAGTCCGAAGGGTATGCCTGATTTAATCAAAATAATTGAAACGATGCTCATTTTATATATAAAGTATTGTCAAGTGTCTGAAATTAAAAATATATACTAAATTTTTTTCAAATACTTCTTGGTCAACGGGCCACCTCAAAATTAATTTTGTGTCTCAAATATATATGTTTTGTTACAGAAATTTGACAATCATAATTGTCGATACATACTAAAAGAATTTTAAAAACTTTTTGGTGTCAACGGGCCACCTCAAAATTGATTTTGTATCTAATATAAATATTTTTTTGTGAGAAAATTTTGACAATAATAGTTATTGATACATACTTACAAAATTTTAAAAAACGCCATGGCCAATGAGCCACCTCAAAATCAATTTTGTATCTAATAGTATATTTTTTGTAACAAAAATTTGACAATCATAGTTATTGATACATACTAAAAGAATTTCAAAAAACGTCACGGCCAATGGGCCACCTCAAAATCGATTTTGTATCTAATAGTATATTTTTTTTACAACAAAAGACAATTATAGTTATCGATATATACTAAAAGAATTTCAAAAAACGTCATTGTCAACGGGCCATCTCAAAATCGATTTCATGTCTAATATATATCATAGTTATCGATACATACTAACATAATTTCAAAAAACTTCATGGCCAATGAGCCACCTCAATATCGATTTTAGTAATATATTTTTATTAAAAAAATAAAAAAAATTGACAATTATAACTATCGATATATACTAAAAGAATTTATAAAACTCAACAGAATTTTAAAAATTATTGGCCAAACATGCCATCTCAAAATCTATTTTGTATGCCTAATATAATATTTTTATTACTTCAAAATCGATTCCAAGTCCATTTTTTTTTTTCATAAAACTCAATAGGTCTCGATGATATGCTCATTTTAGTTTATGAAATTACTTTCCTAAGTTATATTGCAGAGTATATAAATTTGATACATATAGTATGTCATGAAATAAAAATAGAAGATAATACAATATTAAATATATGTATATAGAATTAGATATAAGAATTAATTTGTATAAATATATAAATTTTAGATAAATAATTAACAGGTGATGTAGGAGAAGCCATGTAGGCACGTAGATCGTTGTGGTGCTCCAAATCCGCAACAGCTCTTTGATTTTATTTATGTGTTTTTTATTTTATTTTATTTATCTAATATTAATATTTTGTTTAGGGCTCCACAATGATGTTGTGGCTCCACAAATCAAATTATGAATTTTGTTGGGAAGATATAGAGCTATTTATATAGGTACTCATTCGTTGAATTCTTATAAAAAATCGATGTGGGATTGAAGTCATTATTGTGGATTAATTATATTAAATTATTGATAAAAAGGCAAAATTATAAGAATTTAGGAAAATATTAAAAAAAAAAGGCAAAATTATAAGACATTACCAATTTATTATTACTTCACATCATATATTATAGTTGATTTATGCATTTATTTATTTTTATTAATTGCACGAATTTTGATGATATTTACTCATTCGTTGAATTCTTATAAAAAATCGATGTGGGATTGAAGTCATTATTGTGGATTAATTAGATTAAATTATTGATAAAAAGGCAAAATTATAAGAATTTAGGAAAATATTAAAAAAAAGGCAAAATTATAAGACATTACCAATTTATTATTACTTCACATCATATCTTATAGTTGATTTATGTATTTTTTTATTAGTTGCACGAATTTTGATGATATTTTAAATAAAAATTTAGATACTTAATTCGTCTTATATATAATAGAAAATTAAATAAAAGATAAACATTAAAATTAAAGAAAATTTTGTATAAATTATAAATATATAGATTTTATAGATGTTTTACTGTATAAAATTAAATCAACAATAAATCATGTCTATAATATTATGCTTCCTTTGTCGATCCAGCCATGATGATGAAAATCATGTATATCAGTAAAAATAAATATTATACAAATATAGTGCCAACTCCTATTGATTAATGATTACCTTGTATATACATAAATATGTTAAGAATATAAAATCATATATATTTATGAAATTATGCATGGTGAGTCCCGTGATTATGGAATTTCTCATAATCAAATTAAAGATATGTATAGAAATAAGATAAATATGAATTGCGTATTTAATTGAGTTTATATATAATTAAAATATATAAATATATAGTAGAATTTAGATAAATAGGGAACAGAGGATGTAGGAGGCGCCACGTAGGCGCATGAATCACTCTGGTGTTCCGAATCCGCTGCGGAATTATATATAAGATTCATTCTTTCCCTATTTACTGAACATTTCAATTTTTGGATGTAGGACTCACAATCACTTTAACACTCTACTTTTTAACATTTTAACACTTTAATACTATTATAAATATTAGTTGGACCCACAATTATTCCACTTTAATATTTTAATTTATTAATAAATCATCAAACTACATAAAATCATGTTCTCAAAATCTTGGGTTAGTAAATCAAAGACGAAGGAAGTACTAGTTACTGTAGGTCCCGATAAATAGATATTGGTGTATGGGGGGGGAATACACCAATTAGCCAACAGTTTTGACTTTTCAAAACAATTTGATCTTACTGAGTCGTCACTTCAGTTAATCAGAGCAGTTTAGTTTTTCCAGCTCAAACAGTGAACTGCTGAGCTTGCAAAACTAACCTGCGTGCGGAAGTTTGGTGGAAAGGTTGGCTAACAGTTTTCAACACAGTTTTCGAAAACAGTTTTCAAAGAAAACTTTAGTTCAGACAAGTGTTCATGCAAACTGTGAAAGTGGCTAACAGTTTTCAGAAACAGTTTTCAAAGACAGTGCACATGCAAGACAGGTTACAATCGTGCAGGTTGTGAATTATGCAAACTGTGTAATTAAAGATAACAGAAAGAGAGAGACACGAAGAGTTTTTATCGTGGTTCGGAGTAAACAGCTCCTACGTCCACGCCAGATCCCGTCGAATCTGTAATCCCTTAACTGAGATCTTTCGCTCCTTTTTAACACTGGTGGAGGTTCCAGTCCAAATTCAAGTCTCTCTTTAGACTGAATCTAGCACGAATCTTGAGTCGTGACTCTTCTGACTTTACATACAAACTTACATACAATCTTACTAATCCTGAACTGCTAGCACTAATAATCAAACTGGAAAGCTGTGAAGAGCTATCACCGTTTGAAATACAACTCTATCAACTACACTGAATATCAACAATTATGGTAGTGAGAGTGTGGATTGTGTTCTAGTAAGACAGATTCTAGAAAGAATAGAAATCTTCAAAGATCAACACTTGGGAAAGCTCTTGTAATTTCGAGTGTTGATTGTGTGAGTGTTTGGCTTGAGATTTCTGCAGCGTTTTAGCTTGTAATTTGAGTTTCCCGTGCCTTCTTTCTTGAATGTCTTGAGGTATTTATAGAGAAGCATTTGTAATAGAGCCGTTGTGTGTGTCAGGATGAGCAGAGCCGTACACTGACACAATTAGTCGTTGAGTTGAGGACAGGTTCCTCAGTCACAGCTCGGGTTGGACTTTGCAGGTCAAGCTTCCTATACCTCTATCTATCTTCAGTCTGTAACCTTCGAATGAGATCTTCAAGTATGATTAGGACATGTTACATAGACAGATTACATAGTGGAACATTATGACAGGTTTGAGTAGATTAGGTACAAGGTTGCACTTCCAACCTTGACCTTTACATAGCAACCTGTTTTAGTTGAGCTTGACTGATCCAAACACGGAGATCAGTCTGTTCCAATTAACGTCTATTGACTAAGTGTGGTTTCTAACAACATTATCAAAACTATTGAGGGGTTCCCAACAGTTACTTTTTGTTGTAATTTTTTTTTAATTATTGCTCATTTTATAAATATTACGAACACGTTACAATTATCCATTAACACAATAAAAAATGTCACGTAACATTGAAATAGAGGATCTAAATCGTCAGGTACATAGTTATATATAAAAAAAAAACAATACTTAGAAATTAAAGAATACATTTCCTTTTCACCAAAAAAAAAAACGCAAAAATTAAATCTTGAATAAAAGGCGGCGCAAAACGCATTTACCGAAAGTTGATGGCCTAATTTCTAAATCTTTAACTCCCCCCCATCTTCTACTTCTCCCCATCTTTAATACGGAGTAAAATCTTCGATCGCCTCCTCGATTACTGCATTCACCATTGCAAGAATCCATCAATGGCGTCCTGCCCTTCGCCTCTTCTTCCTCGATCACTCCTTCCCCCTCAAGATTTCCGCTGTTTTTCTCCGTTGAATATAGTTCAGCTAAGAAGAGGAGGAGGAAGAAGAAGAAGAATAGCAGAAAATGGTGGGCCTGCATTTCTGACTGTCGCCGCCGCCAATGCCGCTGCTGATGATGTTAAGCCGGCGAAAATGGTTACTTTCCTGGGTAAAGGCGGCTCCGGCAAAACTACCGCCGCAGTTTTTGCAGCTGAGGTATAAATTGATGTTCTCGTGTAATCAATCGTCTCTTAAGTTGAGTTGTGTATAATGCAACATTCTTCAAGTTTAAGCTGAAAAGGGTTGATGAATTACAGCTTGATGAACTTATACATGTCTAATTATTAGATATTATGCGCCAAATGTTGTGAATTTATAATTTTTTTGCTGAATTTAGAGCTTACATTGTGCTTACTTTTTGCCTACGATCCAGCATTATGCTATGTTGGGACTGAAAACATGTTTAGTGATACATTCTCAAGATCCCACACCAGAATTTCTTCTCAACTGTAAAATTGGATCATCGCCTGTGGAATGCAATAACAATTTATCAGTTGTTAGACTTGAAACCACCAAGGTACATTTGGCTTCAGCTTCTTGGATTCGGGTTCATGTTTCGTTTCTTCGTATCTAGCTTAGCCCTTTTAGTCGTCTAATCGGAAATATTTCGAGCGCAGATGATTCTTGAACCTCTTAAGAAGCTCAAGCAGGCTGATGCACAGCTTAATATGACACAAGGTATTCTTGAAGGGGTAGGTACGTACTTTCGCCTTTGATTGCGTAGTATAGTAGTACTTGATATGAATCTTTATCGATGTGAAAACTTCCTAATTGAATTTCGGTTCTTGTAGGTGGTTGGTGAAGAGCTTGGTGTTCTGCCTGGGATGGATTCTATATTTTCTTCTTTGGAACTCGAAAGACTCATGGGGTTCTTCTTGTCTCAAAGAAACAGCGGGAAATCAAAGTTTGATATAGTTGTTTATGATGGTATAAGCACTGAAGAAACTATACGTATGATTGGTGCTGCTAGTAAAGCAAGGTTAATCAACTCATAACCTTTTCTCCTAACTGTTCCGGTTTTCCTTTATTATGGTTGAATAATTTGTTCTTATTGTGAAGATTGTACTTGAAGTATCTGAGGATGCTGGCTGAAAAGACTGATATGGGTAGGGTAGCCGGCCGTCTCTCTTGAGGCTAGTAGATGATACCCTCAGTCTAAGTGGCAATTCAATCAATCTAACTGGGAGAACGAGTTCAGATATATGGGGTTACTTAGAACAAACATTGGAGGTAGATATGGTTTCTAGATATATATTTTCTTGTAGGGTTCAGAAGATTTTCCGGATACTATAAATCTATGTTGTTATTTCTGCAGAAAGGATCTTCCATCTTTTCAGACCCTTGTAAATTTGGCTGCTATCTTGTGATGAACCCCAATAATCCCATGTCGTTAAATTCTGCATTGCGTTACTGGGGTTGTGCGATTCAAGCTGGCACACTAATATCTGGTGCATTTGGTATACCTACTGAAAATTCCTCAGTGGCATTAACAGAAACTGTAAAGAGTAGCTTTGAGCCTTTGCCTTGTGCTTTCATTCCACATCTCAAATTCGGCAGCCACCTCCATTGGAATGAGATTATGGAAAGTGATCATTGTAAATTTGCCAGAAATCTACTCTCGGAGACTACTAAGGAGATGTTATCCTCAGTGACATTCGATCTGGGCAAGAAATCTGTCGATCTATTCATGCCGGGTTTTGACAAGTCAGAGATCAAGCTATATCAAGTAAGTTTATAGAATGTTTGAATGTGTTTTTTTAGTAATGTGTGTTTCTCCTGGCTGTGCTTTCATGGTGGCTATCTTAGTGTGCAAAGACGAGACTTTATAGTAACTTTTTAGTTGATCTCACGCGGTTGCTTGTATCATTTCATATAGTCCTACACCAGAAAACAAGAAAATTGTGACAAAATAAGCAAGTTGTGAAGACGAATGAATAAATGTGTCTATGTTATTTCCATAATGTTTGAAGAGAGCTTAACTTGGTGTTGGAAATTGCAGTTTAGAGGTGGATCGGAGCTGCTGGTGGAAGCAGGCGATCAGAGGCGGGTTATTCGTCTTCCTCGTGAAATTCAAGGGAAGGTAGGAGGTGCCAAATTTGTTGAAAGAAGACTTGTGATTACAATGCGCTAGTAATGCACATTCTTGTATTGTGTATACTCAATTATTCTGTTATATTAATGCTATAAATTAAATCTCTCTATGTATGCAGTCGAAATCTATACTCGAAGCAATATGAGACATTATATTACACTGATTTAATTCTGAGTCCATTTCATGACTACAATCTGCAACAAAGAATTAACTTAAAAGTAAAGAACCAGTTCCAAAAATAGTGCAGTAGCCCTCTTTATAGAAGAATGCAAAGTTGAAGGTAAAAAAAACATGTTTGCAATCTTGATTGGGCTAAAGGAAACAGTGATGTCTTCACTCTTCTTCCTCGTTTAACCGTCCCATTTCCACCTTCGACCAGCTTCCTCAAGGACCTTTGCACGGGCTTGGCTCTTTCTCGCCTCGTCCTCAACCCAAGATCTGCACAAGTAGCTTCAGTACTCATTCAAAAGGTTCAAAAATACGAATTACCCCCATCTTGCATGTGTAGTTGCCATCAAAGGAAAGGGAGCAGAACGAATCATTACCTCAAAATACGTAGAGCTTCGATTTCAGCTTCCAGAATCGACTTTGCATCGAGCAATTCTTCATACTTGGCCTGCAGTTCATGTCGTGTGTCCTGTATGCCACTTAGTTCTTCGATGTATTTAGCTTTGTCGAGAGAAAGTCTTTCAGACATTTCCTTCAGTTCTGCTTCTAAACTGGACAGTAATTGTTCCTGGCATTCCAAAGCTGCCTTCTGTTTGACCAATTCAGCCGAACCACTCTCTTGAAGAGAATTCTCCTCTTCCAAAGCCTTAATGGCTGAATGATATTCCATGTCCATTTCCACTCCGCGATTTCTTTCTTCCTCCATCTTTTTCTCCCAATACTGCTTTATCTCCCCTCTCTCTAGAATCTCCCTCCTTAATTCTCTTAATTCTATTTCCCTCAACACTTTTTCAGCATCGAGTCTTGATATTTCTGCTTTTACGAATTCTGTCACTCTTCCACAAGTCAGCGCAACCGCAGCCTGAGCCTTTGTGCATGGTTTGCTCGGTTGAAATCGCCTGCTTTGTCCTGTGAAGAATATAATTCAGAAAAGATACATACTGCATATGCTAAAAAAACCTACTATTATCTAACTAACTTATAACCAACATAGATGAAATGTTATTCCTCTGATTTTGACGAACACGGATTTCGTAAGTATCTTTGTCTTCATTTTTATCCTTCTCTATTATCTCAAGGATTTCAGAAGTGTGTGGAATTAGTGTGAGGCAAGAATGAAGAAATGGAGAATAGAAATAACCGAAAACTCCTCTGGTTATGCTCTTTTGATCAGCTCGATAGTCCACAAAAAGTTCTAATAATGCATCTGAAGAGATCTCCTTCACATCTAGAAACCCAATGTTCATCCTTGCCATCTGAACTGCAAGAAAATAAGGTTTTTAGAGAATCAAACTACCAGGTATCATTTTGCTATAGGCATCCAAATTTATCTCAGAAAAGGATAGCGGAAACCAGGAAGAGCCTTCCTACCTCTTTATTGATTCCAGGCAAGACTTCATACTCTATTTTTGCTTTCCAAGTAACCAGATCTTGGCGTGAGATGAACCTATTGCATCGAATGATATATTGTTGGTTACAAAAAAATCATGCTTAAAAGTTATCTCCATTCCTGTAACTTTTGAGGTACCTTTCGGGAGAAAAATTGATAAGTTCTTTGTCTCCATTCAGCTTTGAGCCATGATTTCCTTCCGACAGTTTGCTTCTAATAATACCAGCCTCAGCTAGAGCTGAATGCAGGTTTGAGACAAAATTTAAACAATTTTTCTTACAAAAGCATTCACAAAAGAAAGGTTGCCAATTTGACTAGAAGGTTACTTTGAATATGTTCAAAATCAGGGTCTTCAACTCCCACATCATCAAAGGCAGAAATTTTAGATCCACAGAGTGCAGCAAATGGATTCAACCGATGCTTCCTACTCCTGAAACCAAATAGAATAATGGTATGAGAATTAGTTGATAGTATTCAATTAGGTTTAGAAGATGAGTTTACCACTACCTCTCCAGCTGAGAGTTTGCTCGCACTAACCACCTTGCGTAATCTCGTCTAGTACACAATTCGTCTGCTCTGACATCATCTTCAAAAACCTGGAAAATATTGCTAGCAGTTAATTCTGAGAGTATATTCGGAAATAAAAAAAGTGTGTTCATCTTGATCAAGCAGAGGCAGGTCCAGAGTAGTACTCTGTACCCAAGAAATATATAAGAATTGCCAAACTATCTACAAACTTGTGTCTAGCATCTTACTGTACTCTCAATGTTAAGCGTTCAATAGTGGATCAAGAAACTCAAAAGGAAGCAGCAGTTCTAATTAACTCATGACGAAATTTTTCATGAACATTCCCAAAAGTTGCAAACTATGGTGAAGAACACTTTATATATTCTTAGAGCTTCATCATAACTGAATCAGCCACTTTCAATCTGAAAAGGTAAATAAATCCGGCTAACATGTTGCATATTAAACTGGCGAGTAAATTGTCAATTAACAACAGTGAATGAAAAGGGAAAGAAATAAAGAAAATGACCCTTGAATAGATGTTGCAAACTATAAATTTTATCATGATGTGTAATCCAGTAAAACGTCACCTTGAGTTTCTTAAGCGCTGAAACAGCTTCTTTCTGAGCAACATCCACACGAAATGGAACTATGACGCGCTCATGCTTGTGCTCTGCAAAGTATTCAAGCTTATCTCTTAGAGCAGTGAAAACCGAAGAGTAGCTATAGTTCTTAGACGTGGAAAAGTAATAGAGGCAGAATCACCTAAAGTTTAATCGTACTGTAAGAAAGGTATATTCATTTCCATGAAGTTCAATTTGATGTTCTACACATTAAGTTTGATCCTTGCAAAATTCATGAGACCAATTTTGAAATGCAGTAAAAAATATACACGGAGAGAGTAAACTCTAACCTGTAACCATAAAAGCCTCAGATGCATCACCCAATGTTTCCCTAGGCATCTGAGATTCTGCCATTGGCACATCATCAGAACGAGCTTCTTCAATTCCATCATCATCCTCAATAGTTGACGAAGGCCCCGAAAACTCATGTAAAGCACTAAATGGATTTCTCAATCGAACTCTAAAACCTGATGAAACAAATAAAATGTTGAAGCAATACACATACCAAAGGCAATAACCTCATCAGCTAACTTCTACTCAGATATATGGAAACAAACATTACTGAGAAACGACTCGACCCTTACCGGAGAACGAAAAATAGGCAAGCAAGCCAAGAACTGCAGCAACAGAGGCTCCAACACCAACTACAGCAAATGTTCGCCAACCTGTAACGATAATAAACACATTTCTATACCTTAACACAAATTTTTTTCCCCAAATTTTAGATTAAACAAAACCTAAGAGATCAAACAGTCACCTTTCTTTTCAACAAGCTTCGGAGAAGCTTCGTCAATGGCCCAACCATTGTAGTCATCAGCACTAACTTTGTCCGAAGAAATCCAAGAAAATTCTAGACTCGAGTTTTTCTCAGCAATCGAAGCTGAAAGCGCAATGTGGCTAGGGTTTCTGCGCCTGATGGTAAATGGGCTGCCGTGAAAAATGAAATTGAAGCGATTGTGTGATGAAAGAGGGGCTTTCGACGGAAAGCATAAGGAAATTGATGAGATTGAGGAGCACATCTTCGAGGGGTTAAATTCAATCGTTAATTCGTTTACGAGGGCGGAGGAAATTGGGGGAATGAGGCGGAATCATGGAGTTGAGGTAGAAGAGGGTTTACACTTTCTTCGTACTCGACCTATACCTTCCATCAATCTCTATGCAAAGAGTACTAGTTTCGATCTCCCCATTTCTCACTCATATTTACTGAAATTTTTTAAAATCTTTTTTAATTTTTAATGGGTAATTATTTTAAATTCTATTTATTTATTGGAGCCCTATCTCCATAATTCCCTTTATACCTTTAAAAATCAACTAAAATTTATTTTATTATCCATTTTATTTTCATGTTAATTTACATTAAGATATAAAATAATAAAATGAGACAATTTAGTTGGAATAGAGGAGTATTATTTTATTCAATTAGAATAATTTCATCTATGCAATTTCTTTAACGTTCTATGGGCACAACATCCTTTTGTGCTTTGTTGCCGTAGGGATCCCAAATACAACAAAATACGGGATTATCTTCATCTTTAAAGTACGAAATTCATATTAACATGAAATATGATAAAATTAGGAGGGAAAAAAAATGATCTCGTATACAAAATTTAAAACTTTTGAAATATTATATATTTATAGGCAGATTTTATCAATAGAATTTGAAAGAAATGTTATGTATTTTTGGGGACTTATCCTTTTTTTTTTTTTTCTTAAAGTAGAATAAACAAATAAGAAAGAAAGTACTCACTCCGTCCCATTTAAACTGACCTATTGTTTATTCAAATGAGTGGTATAAAATAATTAAACTGGTCAGTTTAAATGGGACGGAAGAAGTATAATAAAGGGAGATGACCAATTTAAATGAAGAAACCGGGCCCTTAGTAAGGGTAAATTTTGTCTTGATAAGCAAGGATTAATTTTCTTTTTATAGCAAAGAAAATTGGAACCAAGATTTTGGGCCGTCTCGTCTCATTTCGCATTTAATCATATTTTTAAATGGTAATGAGTCAAACATTTTTTTTATCTTTATTTCTTTTTTCACAACTGAATTAGTCTTCCAATTAACAAGAGTGGTTAGAAATGGGAAATAAAATACTGCCAGTCAAAGATATAAACCACGAATTACACTTGGACAGTGGTAAGCAAACAAAGCCAAAAACTAGCGATACCAACATACATTAGTAGCAAAAGACAAATAAAGGATCTAATTTTAATTTACGCCCTTCTGTTTTAAATGCAAATCCAACTCAATATAAATTGTTGCATCTAAATCAAATACTCCACCAATTCTTAACACATAGTATTATACAAGCTTTAATGGAGTCAAGTTGCAAATACTTCAAAGTAGGAAGGTGCGAAGGGCAGAAGGTGGTGGACGGCGAATCCGTGCCGCTAGTGCTGCAGCCGCCGGAGGGCGGCAGAGACGACGTGGAGGAGCTGCTGGCGGGGTTGAGGCGGAACCGGGAGTGGTTCGAGAAAATGATAATCAAGAATAGCGCGGTCCTCTTGAGAGGCTTCGATGTGAAGGACGCTCGTGAGTTCAATGATCTGGTCGGGGCCCTCGAGTGGGAGGACATACGCTACGTGGGGCCCGCCCCTCGTACGCACGTGCACGAGAGGGTGTGGACGGCGAATGAGGGCCCGTTGTCCGAGTTTATTTACTACCATCATGAGATGGTGTTGGTGAGTTTGCATGATGGTTCTTCAGTTTAGTTTGTTACTAATGTGGTGATTGAATGTTTGTGTTTTTGTGTTTGAGAGATCTCTTGTGTTTCATACTTGCCTTGATTAGATTAAAGAATTCCCAGAGAAGGTGATTCTTTTCTGTGAAGTTCCTCCACCGGAAGGGGGAGAGACTCCGGTCGTGCCTAGCTTTCGTGTGATGGAGAGGATGTCGGAAGAGTACCCGGAGATGGTGGAGGAGTTGGAGACGAGAGGGTTGAGGTACACTTTCACGGCCCTCAGCAAGAACGATACATCTTCCATGAGAGGTCGAGGTTGGGAAGATGCTTTCGGGACTTCAGATCGCGAGGAAGCAGAAAAGAGGTAATTTCGAATGGCGTAATTATACGATTTAGTTGCCAAACTATTCAGCTTTTCATAATTGTGTTCTAATAATAACAATTAAATGTCCAAACTATTGATGTTTTCACAATTGTATTATATACATTAATTTTCGACGACGAAAAACACCCATGGGCGAGCCGAAACTGAGATATGGATAAATAACTTATCATTTATTGTGTTCTTTAATGTCCAATTCAGTTTTCAGCTTCCCACGAGTGTTTTTCATCGCCAAAAATTAAGGCCCAAAACATAATTATGAAAATGTTAATAGTTTGGACATTTAATTACTATTTCGTATAGTTTGGAACATAATTGTGAAAAATTGAATAGTTTGACAATTAAATTGTAAATTACCTTTTTGAATATGAAGTGAACAACAATTATCCTCTATTATATCGGATGTAGGGGCAAAGCATTAGGAATGGAGATGGAATGGCTGCCAAACGGGGGAGTGAAGACGATATTAGGTCTGCGACCACTAACACGCGTGTTCGAGGGAAGGAAAGGGAGGAGGATGTGGTTCAACACCATAGTCGGAATGCACGGAAACGAGCTAAGCTCCGCCACCATGGCTGACGGAAGCGAAATACCAAGCGAAATGGTGAAGAGATGCCAAGAGATCATCGAAGAAGAAAGCATACAATTCAAGTGGCAAAAGGGCGATGTACTCTTCCTTGATAACTTAGCTCTACTTCATGGTAGAAGGCCTTCCCTTCCCCCAAGAAAAGTCTTGGTTGCTACATGCAAATAGCAATAATCAAACTCCATATCAATAGTGTAATTCAAAAAATACTACTCTATTTTTTTTTCCATACACTCCCATAATATTGCCAAATCTCATCACAAAATGTACATATATTCAAGAGAATTAGCACTACTCGAAGCAAGGCATATTACAAGATAATCCGAGTCATCCGACCCTCTTTTCCGATCTAGTTCTTTTAAATTCTTAGAGTTATATTTTCACATATCTATCTATTAATATATTAAAACAAAACAAAAATTAAGTTATTTTTTTCCTGCCATTTTAAGGATAAATTAGTAATTTTGATGCTAATCAGTTATTTTTAAATAAACAGTTACAAGCACCACCGATTACATAGTTTTTTAATATTTATATCGTGTGCAGTTACAACTTGCAAGTTTAAACTACCGAGGAACATGCACCATACAAATATTATAAATAATTACTCCCTCCGACCCACTTATAAAGAGTTATTTTTATTCATCTAAGTCTATTATAATAAAATGACACTATATGAGTGGGACGAAGGGAGTAATATTTTATACTCACTAATGCACTTTCTTAGAGCATCTCCAACAATACCTTAAAATAGGGCTCATCTCTATTTTGGTGTTGAAATTTGCTCCAACAACTCCTCAAAATCTTCCCCTATTTTAGTGTAGTGAATAGTGTTTCCTCAAATATAGAGGGACACTCTAGTATTCCCCCATTTCTCTATATTTATATATTTTGTTCTTTTGTGTTTTTTTTTTGTTAACTAGTATGCCACCTCGTGCGATGCATGACGAGCATTTTATATTATTATTTTTGGCTTTTGGCAAAAACTTAAACATGGTGAGTATATTTTCAATTTAACCAAACATCATATAGTAAATAAATTTTACAAAAAAGGTAAACTTACAATATTAAATAAGATTTAATTATTAAATCCTATTACAAAATTGACTAAAACTTGTGTCAGCCGGAGGCACCGTGCGGCCGGGCCCAAAGTGCCAATCTTTATACAGAAAAGTGTTAATCTATATGAATAAAAGTGCCAATGTTTAACATAATTATTTTACGAATAAAATGACAATTTTTAAAAGTGTCAATCTTTATACAGAAAAGTGTCGATCTATATAAATAAAAGTGTCATTGTTTTAGCCCGGCCACACGGTGCCTCCGGCTGACCCAAGTGTGTCCCTACAAAATTTGATTTTTGCATCTGTTTACAATATAGTAGATAGTCTATTTTATATGTGTGTGATCCTAAAATGGTTACTATATCATATATTTAGTTTAATAGTAAAATCAAAATATTAACATGTCAAGGAAAGAAATTGAGAAATACTCTGTTCATTTAATATTGATTTACAATTATTAAATGAAAAACTATAAAATACTAATCCTATGGATTTAATGAGCCAATGTAATGCAAGGTATATTAAATTTTCACCATTTTAAAGTTGGAATTATAATATAAATATTTATGCAAGAACTCGAACATACACATACTATTTCCTATGTCTATTAGTACACACACATATAGAGTAATGCTTCTCTACCCACCGTGGGCATACTTAATATGCTCACGGCTGCGGTGACGGCATTATATCTAAAGAAAATTATAATTAATATACCTTATAAAAATGAATCATACCATAAAAAACTAAACCCTATTAAAAAAAAGTGAACTCTAAAAAGAAAAATCATTAATGTGGCACTGCCACGTCAGCAGTGGGCACATTAAGTGTGCCCACCACCATGGGTAGGGGATCATTTCTACACACACATATATATATATATATATAAAGAAAATAGATGTATATCTATAGATTAGTATGAACAATATGGAACTGAATTATTCTTGAAGGCTAATAACGTGCAGAAAAAAAAAAAGACATACAATTATTTTTGCCCGGAAAAAAAACGGTGAATTCATTTTGTTTTAATAGATTAATTGTAATAGATAGATATGTAATTAATGTAATGTATTTATTTATTAGAGTTATAGATGATTAGTTTACGCAATTTTTTGGAGACGTGACTGCAGTTATTGTAATTTCTAAAACTGATGTGTGTTCATGCGCCATATTGTTACTGAAGATATGAATAATGAGCTTATACGACCTTTTCAATCCCGCATTCTACCAAAAATTTTGGAATTTTTTGAAGGATGATGTGATAAAAGCTTGTATTTCTTGGCTGCATGAAGACAAGTTTCCCAAAGGTTTGAACGCCACAAATATTGTTCTCATTCCTAAGGTGGAAAATCCAACTACGATGAAGGACCTGAGGCCCATTGCTTTATATGCAATGTCATCTACAAAATTCTTTCTAAGGTGTTGTGTAACAGGCTGAAATCTGTACTTGCTCAATTAATTGATAAATCACAGTCTGCTTTTGTGGAGGGCAGGTATATTCAAGATAATATTCTCATTGCCTTTGAAGCAATTCATTCTATGAAAAGAAAAACTAAAGGAAATGGGTACAATGGATTTTGCTATGTGTTACTACAGTTGAATATATATATAGTGTTGGTGAATCAAGATCTCATTGGACCTATCTCCCCAAGACGTGGTCTACGGCAAGGGGATCCTATATCTCCTTATTTATTCATCTTATTATTCCAGGTACGAGAGAATGGGATGCGGAACTAATTTCTGACATCTTTGAAGAGGCAGAGGCTAAAGAGATCTTGTCTATTCCCATTAATCGGGATTATACATAAGATAAACTTATATGGCACTATACTATAAATGGGGTCTATGCAGTTCGTTCAGCATATACTCTGGCATGTTCATTAACTGTTGATGGCAACTATGTTGTTCAAGGCAATTGGAATAGTCTTTGGAATCTCAAAGTTCCTCCCAAAGTTAGAGTCTTCCTCTAGAGACTAGCTCGACTTTATCTTCCTACGAAAGCTAATTTGCTTAGAAGGAGAATAGAAGTTGGAGAGGAATGTGGTATTTGTAGGGATGACTATGAAAATGAATGGCATCTTTTTTGTTGAATGTCCTTTTGCTTGGAGTTGTTGGCAAGTTGCTGGGCTGGAGGGTCTGATTAGAGATGTAGCACAGAAAAGTGAATCCTTTTTACAGTTCTTCTTAATTATTTTGGGCCATGATGAGATCAAAATAAGAGAAAAATTTGTTATGGTTTTGTGGCAATTGTGGAGAGAAAGGAATTGTGTTATTTGGAATGGTACTCAACCTGACCCACATCATGCTATTACCAGTGCTTCGGTAATCAAAGAAGAATGACAACAAGCTCAAGTCTCTCTAGGTGTTGTCTCTCAAAGTGTTCCAGATTCTTCTTCAAGGATTTGTAAGTATCACCGGAATAGGTATTGTTCTACGCAATGCCAGAGGGAGTTTTATTGTAGCTCGTGTTCTTTGTTTGCAGGGTTGTCTACGAGTTGATGAGGGGGAAGCAATGAGCTTATTAGAAGCTTTATCTTGGATTAAACAAAGAGGAACACAAAGAGTAATTTTTGAGATTGATTGTCAAGTTGTTTCTCGGAACATTTCAAGTGACAAGAAGGATTTCTCCGAGTTTGGTGGCATTATTCAAAGTTGTAAGTCTGTTTTGGCCTCTCACCGTTTTTTTAAGGTACAACACGTTCGACGTGAGGGTAATTTGATAGCTCACCATCTAGCTAAATCAGCCAGAAATTACCCCTCTTGTCATATTTGGAACGAGCCTCCAGATTTTGTGGATGACCTTCTTAATATTTCTTGCCATTGTGCTTAATAAAGTTTGCTTTCAAAAAAATAAAATAAAATGATGTGGGTTAGTGGTATAAATTCGGTAATTATTTGAAATAAAATAATTCCTAAAACTGCACACTCAGTACCTGTGTTGAAATTTGTTTTCGATATTCATATTTAATCAAATTTAATTTAGGCTTATAACTGATTTTTTAAAAATAATTGTTAAGCATTAAAATTACAAATCTAACCTTAAATTGGGGGGGGGGGAAATAACTGAATTTTCATTTTGTTTTAATATATTAATAGATTTGTGATGTATTTATTTTAATTTATTTAGTATATTTTCTTGTATTAAGTTTTGGGACACACTTGGGTCAGCCGGAGGCACCGTGCGGCCGGGCTAAAACAATGACACTTTTATTCATATAAATTGACACTTTTCTGTATAAAGATTGACACTTTTAAAAATTGTCATTTTATTCGTAAAATAATTATGTTAAAGATTGACACTTTTATTCATATAGATTGATATTTTTTTGTATAAAGATTGATACTTTGGGCCCGGCCGCACGGTGCCTCCGGCTGACACAAGTTTTTGTCTTAAGGTTTTATTTCTTTTACTATTCAATTTGACATATGCTTTAAAATTTAGAATATTTTGTGGGAAGAATATTCCAATTCTGAAAGTTAGAATATTTTATCATTGTAATTTATAAATAATTTCGGGATGAGTACTCTTTTTCCTACTCATTTGAGATGTTTCGATGAGGCATGATCATCGTTTTCCCATTTTTTGTAATTTTATAAAAATATTAGGATTGTAGTTATATTTATTTATAATATCTACTTATTTCACATCTTAATGTAATGAGTTTAAATTTATATTATTGCTATAATTTTATCTGATTTTTTCATTTTAGTATAAACTATTGGAGATGAGTTATTGTCACTGCTCTATTTTAGTATTAGTGCTGTTGGAAAATATGGGAAACTCTTGGAGATGCTCTTAGGCCACTTTTTAATATGGACAACTATGCAATTTTCAATATCCAATAAAAACAGATTAGCATCAGTTATTTCATCCCACAATCCGCGTTCACCGCATCGCCTGCATAATGTTACAAATTTTTCACCCTTAAACTAGAACACTAAAGCATTGCTATAACAGGGATATAAATACATATGTGTAGATTACTCTACCACACTAAACAAAAATACTCTTTTGTATAAAATAAAGTTATCGAAGATATGGCTCAACTTTTCAATTTGGTCAAGGATTTGAATTTTGAAGCCTGGATAAGCCAAGATTGCTTTACTACTGAGGTTGATATAAAGCTACAAGATCCGACAAATTCAAAATCGAGATGAAATATATACTTACATTTAAATAATATTAGAACTTCGAATACTGAAGATGCGCTTCCACTATCCATAATCTACATAAATTTTAAACTAAGATTAGAAGAGTTAATGAATCATCAGAATTCAAAAATAGAACTTCTAGCCGCTATGTTGGGAACCCTGTTTAGTTTAGTTTTGATGATGTTATTAGAAACCACACTTAGTTATAGGACTTAGTTATAGGATTGATAGGAACAGACTGATCTGTGTGTTTGGATCAGTCAAGCTTAACTCGGACATGTTGCTCCATGTAAAGATCAAGGTTGGTAGTGCAACCTTGTACCTGTTAGATCAATCTGTCAACCCGTTCCTTAGCCAACCTGCATGCTGAGGCCAACCTGCTGAGGCCAACCTGCTAAGGCCAACCTGCATGCTGAGGTCAACCTGCATAGGCCAACCTGCATGCTGAGGCCAACCTGCATAGGTCAAGTCAAGCTGCTGTGAGTCAAGCTGCTATTAGTCAACAACTTCTCAAGATGAAGATTCTAATACAAAGATCAAGCTTGAAGACCACAGAAAACAAAGACAGCTTGAGGTACAAAAGGTCGACCTTCCCAGTCCGACCTAAGCTGTGCCTTGCCAACCTCGATGGTTCAAGCTGTACAGAAAACCTCAACGGCTAGAAGTCCAGTCAGCAGTATGGTTCTGACACCTCTGCAACTCCAACGGCTCTAATTCAAATTGGAGTCATATAAATACTTCAAGCCATCCCAAAATCGATAGGAGAGAAAAAAAGGATAAAATAGACGGGGAAGAGAGAAAAATAGAGAGAAGAAACCAGAGTTTCAAAGCCAAATCTATCCAGAAATCTTTACGCTTCAAAGCCAAACTCAACACTCGAATCCAAGCCATTTCCCAAGTGTTGAGACCTTCAAGATTTCAGATTCTGGAACCTCACAGATTACTCTCCACAAGCTTACTACATATTCGTCCAAGTAAAGAAGAATCTGTTAGTTTAGCTGCAAGGTTGTATGTAAAAATGTATGAAAGGTTGTAAGGGTCACGACCCAGAACTCGTGCTCGGCTCAAGTCTAAAGATTGACGAAGGTTGATGCTGGTACTCAGCCAGTATAAATAAGAGAGAAGTAAGGAATTTCAGATACGACGGTATCTGACGTGGATGTAGGGACGTTTCCCGAACCACGCTAAATCGACTGTCTCGATCTCTCTCTCTCTATCTTTTATTTACAGTCGACCTTATAATGTTCAACTAACCTTCATTACATTGCACTTCATTGATATAATCAATCTGCACAAAGATCCAGATCAAAGAAAGAATTTTCTAAGAGGTAGCCAGCCTGTCCACCAAACTTCCGCACACAGTTCGGTTTAGCAAGCTCACCAGTTTACTGACTGAGCTGGATAAACCGAGCTGCACTGATAAGCTGAGCTGACAACTCAGTAAGATCGATTTTGTTTTTAAAGTCAAAACTGTTGGCGAATTGGTGTATTCCCCCCCCCCCCATACACCAATGACTACTTATCGGGACCTACACGCTACCTCGTGAATATTAGGTTAAAACGGACATAATGTCTTTAGATCTAATAAAATATCGAGTTGGTTGTCACACCACGTGTTTTGATTGAGTTTCTTCCGACAATGTTTAATTTTTGGTTCAAAGTTCCACTATTCATTTTTGTCCGTTAATTTTTTTTCTACATCGATGATAATTTCATTGAGGCGGCAATGTCATCCCTACAATGACAACCGCGGATGGCCATGACCACCGATACGCCAGAGGAGGATGAGGACGGATTATTCGTTGATCATGAGTTTACCGACCCTTTCAGTTTTAGGACACACTTGGGTCAGCCAGATGCACCGTGCGGACGGCTAAAACATTGACACTTTTATTCGTGTAGATTAGCACTTTTCTGTATAAAGATTGACACTTTTAAAAATTGACATTTTATTCGTAAAATAATTATGTTAAAGATTGACACTTTTATTCGTATAGATTAACACTTTTCTGTATAAAGATTGACACTTTGAACCGGCCACACTATGTGGCCAACCTCACCCAAGTTTTTGTCTTCAGTTTTAGCCGGAAATTTAATTTTTGAAAATCTGGAAAAATTAAAAGTTTATGTATTTCTATCAAACTTTAATTTATTACGGGAAAAATCAAATTTTATTTATAATTTGTGTATTTATAACAAATTAACCCTTTATAAAAATATTACTTACACATTTAAACAAAACAAATAAATAAAGTCATTTCACTAGTGCGTACGGGTTGCTATACCTCCTCTATCTTATTTATAAAGAGTTAAGTTTCATTTGGGGAACTCCCATTCATGATGGACTATTTCCGAAAATGAAAAATATTAGCCCAATAAATTAAAATAATAAGAGATGTTAATAACCCAATTAAATTCCTAACTTTACCAACATATTTCACTTCTATCAAAATAAATTTAAATTATAAATATAAATCTTTAATCAAAACATATTATATCCCCATATCAACAACTAATCTAAATTGTCTTAATTTCCGTACTGAAAAAGTTGAGCCGTTGCAATGAGACGGAGAGTGAAACGATAAGAATAATAAATACTCCCTCTCACTAAAAGATATACACGATTTTCTTATTGAGCCGTGTAGGTCCCGATAAATAGATATTGGTGTATGGGGGGGGGAAGAATACACCAATTAGCCAACAGTTTTGAATTTTCAAAACAATTTGATCTGAACTGAGTCATCACTCAAGTTTATCAGAGCAGCTCAGTTTTTCCAGCTCAATCAGTAAACTGCTGAGCTTGCAAAACTAATCTGCGTGCGGAAGTTTGGTGGAAAGGTTGGCTAACAGTTTTCAAAGACAGTTTTCAATAATAGTTTTCAAAGACAGTTTTCAAAGACAGTACACATGCAAGACAGGTTACAAACGTGCAGGTTGTGAGCATGCAAACTGTGTGAAAACAGATAATAAGAACAGAGAAACACGAGGAGTTTTTATCGTGGTTCGGAGTAAACAGCTCCTACGTCCACGCCAGATCCCGTCGAATCTGTAATCCCTTAACTTGAGATTTTTCGCTCCTTTTAACACTGGTGGAGGTTCCAGTCCAAATTCAAGTCTCTCTTTAGACTGAATCTAGCACGAATCTTGAGTCGTGTCTCTTCTAACTTTACATACAAACTTACATACAATCTTACTAATGCTAAACAACTAGCACTAATAATCAAACTGGAAAGCTGTGAAAAGCTATCACCGTTTGGAATACAACTCTATCAACTACACTAAATATCGACAGTGATGGTAGTGAGAGTGTGGATTGTGTTCTAGTAAGACAGATTCTAGAAAGAATAGAAATCTACAAAGATCAACACTTAGGAAAGCTCTAGTGATTTCGAGTGTTGATTGTGTGAATATTTAGCTTGAGATTTCTACAGCGTTTCAGCTTGTAATTTGAGTTTCCCGTACCTTCTTTCTGGAATGACTTGAGGTATTTATAGAGAAGCATTTGAAATAGAGCCGTTGTATGTGTCAGGATATGCAGAACCGTACACTGACACAATTATGGTCGTTGAGTTGAGGACAGGTTCCTCAGCCACAGCTCAGGTTGAATCTTGCAGGTCAAGCTTCCTATACCTCGAACTGTCTTCAGTCTTCTGTAATCTTCGCAAGAAATCTTCGAGTATTGTTAGAGCAGATTACATAGACAGATTACATAAAGGAACATTATGACAGGTTTGAGTAGATTAGGTACAAGGTTGCACTACCAACCTTGACCTTTACATAGCAACCTGTCCGGGTTAAGCTTGACTGATCCAAACACGGAGACCAGTCTGTTCCACTTAAAATTTATTGTCTAAGTGTGATTTCTAATAGCATTATCAAAACTTAGTTCAAAGAGAGAAAAGGTTCCCAACAATTTCCCCCTTTTTGATAATGCCGAAACCCACACTTTACATCTTGACTTAGAAGTTTTGAACTTTACCAAAAACATAACCAAGGTTTGAAGTTCAACCAGCTGCATGAGAAAAAGTGTTAGGAAATTTAAAACATAACATGCAGAGGCCTGGACAATGAGATTTTGTCATCAGGAACAAAATATGATCATTTTTTATTTATAATATCAACTGAATTGATGTACATAGGTTACAGAGTTGATACAACAAATGAATGAAAACGATCAAGTCACTTCCTCACAGTCTTGAATCTCTCTTCAGCGATCTTCTCCTTGCTTATCTCATAGCTGCGTAGATACTGTCACGGATCGACTTGTACTTATCACAGCCTGTGGTCTTGCAACCGTACTGAGCTGAGATATTCCTTATGAAAGTATTGATCCGGTTGATATCTGGAGTATCAGTGCCGCAGACAGTAGGAGGTTGGAAGGTCTCTATTTTAGGCGGTTTGATCGTGACCTTCGCCTCTGCAGCTTTCGCATGGACTCTTTTAATGAATTCGCGGTCGGGAAAAGCTTGCATCCAGTTGTAAAAGGCAGTTTTGGAGTCACCAGTGTAGCGAGCATCAACCTGCAACCAGTAGTGGTGTAAGATGAACTGGTTCAGGAACTCGTCCCACAAAGGCTGATCTTCCACTGATAGCCAATCAGTTGGCACTCTTTTGTCCGCTTGATCCTTGCAGCTTTCAAGACCACGGAAGCTTCTGACGCGAGCTTTGTCCCTTGCTCTCTGTTTCCTCAGATCTTTGAGAAACAACTTCTGCTTGCCTTCATTCTCGCATTCATCTGCGGTGTAGCCAGCTTCTGCCATCAATCGAATAAGAGAGGCTTCACCCTGTGCTCTTTCTTGCTCAGACAGCTTCTGGGCAGCAGGTTGAGAGACAGCTGTCACAGGCGGAACAGCTTCTGATTGAGTCAAAGGAGGTTGGGTGACCTTTTTCTCCTTGTCTTTTGCTTTAGCAGCAGTGCGTCTGCCTTTCCCTTCCCCCTTTTCGGCATTATCAATTAATTGCTGAACAGTGGTATTGAGAGAGGCTTGCTCGTTGGAGATTAAGGACAGGTCAGTGCTTATTTTCTCCCTAAACTGCAGGAGGGAGTTGATATTCCCCTGCATCTCTTCTTCCTTCTTCAGGGAGCTGGATAGAGGCTTGAGCGAGCTTTTGAAGAGAAGCTGTTGACAAGCTGGTTGAGCTGTTCAAACTCATATCGCATGCTGTCAACTGAAGATGCGTAGGCGACCTTTAGTTCAGACAGCTGGTTGGGAAGCAGCTTGTCCATTGCAGCTTTCAGTCGCGTGGAGAGGAAAGTTTCGAACTGGCTTGCCACTTCTTCCCTGATGACTTGGGGCATCTCAGCCTTGATGTTTGACAGCATGGCAGATGCTGCTGTGTCCATTGCGTCAATTTTGTCCGCAATCTTCTAGTGTTCAGCAACCTCGGTGGCCTTCACCTTGGAAACTTCCTCAATGATGAATTTCTTCAAATCTGCTTGCACAGTAGTGAGAGGAGTTCCTGCGGTTGCTACAGAGTCGACCTGTACTCATTCATGATCGGACACTGCGTCTCCGCTGTTCTGGGATGGAGAAGGAATTGGACTGAATTCTTCATCCTCCAGAAACCTGTCATTGTAAGAGTCGCGATCGTGAGAGTAGAAAGATTTCAAGTCAACATTGAGTACCTTGGCCTCTCTCTTCATCCTAGAGAGGACGAACTTCTTGAAGCAATCGCGAGCTTCAGGAATGGAGGCATAGCCAAAATACGTCCCAAGGTTGTGCTCTTCAACCTCTAGCTGTTCGATGGGGTGGATAAGGAAGATGGACTTCAAATCACAGTACGATCTATCCTTCCCATCGAGCAGAGCACGTAGCCGAATTGCCAGCTGCCTGGTCTCCGGGGTGAGATCAATTCTGGGAAAAGACTCCATGACAGTCTTCTCAGCTTCGATCTCGATGGAGTTGACCAACATGGCAGCTGCAGTCTTGATCGGATCTTCTTCTACATCATCATCATCAGATGAAAGGATAAGATGGAGGTCCAGCTCTGGAGGCGAGCTGTGATGATGAGAAGCTTCACCGGACTGCTGGTGGATGATGATGGAGGTATCAGGATTTTCTTCCTCGAAATCTGTGTCATCCTCCAGTTGAGATTCGCTGTGACTTTGGCCAGCTTGCTCCGAAGCTGTTGACTGGAAGATATCACGAACAGAGGGTACAGGTAATGAAACCTGTGCATCGAGAACTGTCTGTTCTGGGATGTCTTCAAGGGTTTGACGAGCAGGTTGGTGCTGAACTTCTATGGAGGCAAACTCCGTATGCAACCTGCGTGATATGGGAGTTGGAGATTTGATACGCATAGACTTGGCAGGTCTGTCCAGCTGCTTGCTAGGGGCAAGCTGTCTCTTTCTCCGAACGTCACGCTGCTCTGGTGGTACCCAAGCTGGGTTAGATCGACCCATGTCGTACAGGAACGGCTTCACCACATCATCATTCTTGGCAAAGATGGTCATGTCGACACCAATTATTAGTTCGAGCTGCTTCTGGTCCTTGGGGACCTTTTCCTTGATGAAATGAGTCATTCCACTCCAGTTGAGGTTGGGGTGGAGGCAGTGAATGAGAGAGCAGATCTTGGTGCCTAGGCGCAGATTCCTGGCAATGCGGAAATCGGTCACCACTTCGCCTTCATAGGTGATCGAGAGCTGCTTGACTTCTTCATTGAGGAGCTCGAGGAGAAATCGGGCCCAGTTCACGTTTAGACGCTGCACGATTGCAGTCATCACTCTAAACTTCGCTGGAGTGACAGCGTCGTGGTTACCAGAGTAACCAAGAAAAACTTTGTGAACGAAGTCAAAGAGGGCTCTATACGCAGGTCTCAACAGAGGGCGCGAGAACCTCTTTCCATCATACTCGGCTGCGGGCTGCATTAGAGCTTTCTGGTAAACTGCTTCCAGATCTGCATCCGGAACGTCCAAAATTAAACCCATTGGCTTGTGATACAGGATCTCCACAGTTCCTGAATCAGCGATGCCGTAGGTTCGAGAGATGAGCGGGAGAATTGGAATGGGCTCGTCGCGTACACCAGCTACAGGAAGATGAAATTGGGCAGAGTCGACATCTTCCGGACAGAAATATGATAGATAGAACATCGCGACTTGCTGCGGAAGCCAGAATTTTGGCTCATGAGTAATCATCTTGTAAAATCCGTCCGCTTCCTGGATGGCGGAGTACATCTCGTTCAAGCCGGCGTAATCATAGGTTGAAAGATTTGCCGCAGGCTCTGTGAGAATGTACTGCTGTAGATACTGGATCTTCTGCTCGGTTGTTTGTGGAAGAGTCTGAGACGTGGATTCTCCTGCCATTCTAAGAACGTATAAATGAGAATGTGAATGCGAAATTGTTAAAGAGAGTTGCAGAGAAAAATGGCGGAAGAATGCAGAAATGGAATTTAGGAACGACGATGCACAGTTACATTCTTATTTAAAAGATAGAGCGGGCGGTTGAGATTGAAGCATATCAATCGATCAACAGATGGGATTGAATCCCTGGAAATCCGTGAGATAGTGGGCGCGTGGGGTTGGTTGTTTATCCCACCCGCACTACCCTAACACTCAACCGTCGCCTCGCATTAAATGCGGATTTGATACTTTGGAAAGTGAAGTAAGAATGTTAAGTACTGTGTCAGAATATCCTTAACGAAGATTTCAATAAATAACAAAACACATGCTTCAATAAATGAAAATGATTGATAAGGTATATAATTGATTAAGTGAAGCAAAAATATTTCAATGAAGTTTGAATATTTGAAATATTAAGGCATATCATTGACATATATAGAACTTGATTAAGAAAATGGAGACTGATACAGGTCATCCATTACATTTCCCTATTCAAACTGTTTTATTCACAGTTTCTGATCAAACAGGTTCCACTGTATGAGTTCACAGCTCTTATCTAGCTGGACTGTCCTCTGTCCTTTGCGAACTGCTCTTGTGCATCCTTTTCACCAATATGAGCTTTGATGAATTCCCACAGCTTGGCGTTCTCAGTTTGCAAGGCTGCAACCTTTTCATCAATGTATAAGCTTGCTCTCCAGTTCCAGCATGTTAAGCCTTCGAGACATCTTAAGAAACTCTGCTTTGTAGAAGGCTAACATCTGTTCCACTGCTATGGAGCTGTTGAGAGAGGATGTAGGAGCTTCTGTGACAGGAGCTTGGGACTGAGCTTTGGACGGGAAACCTGGAGGGGTGCCTGGAGGGGACTGTTCGATAGCAGGTTTCTCTCCAACCTGTGGAGAGGCAGGTTGCGTTGTGGTCGCAGGTGGTGTGAGATCTGCCTCCACAAAGGTTGCTACTATAGATCGAGTGGTGCGCTTCTGAGAGGGCGCAGATTTCAGATCCTCCAGCTTTCTCTTTCCTTTTCTGACTGACTCAACCTGGACGCTGTCTTCTTCATCATCTTCACTGCTATCCTCTTCTTCAGCTACATCTACCTTTGAGTCACGCATTTCTGTGAGCAAAAGCTTGGCTGCACCTTTGGCCTTGTTGATCTTGTGAGGCAAGATGCCAAGAATCATGATTAACTGGTTGCAGGTGTGAGGAACCAACTTGTCGTCAGGAAATCCAGTGCAGACACGTCATACGCGATTTGTAAGCGTTCTCTGCAGAATGATAGAGAGCTTGGTGCCATGACGAAGTTGCATGTTGGCCTTGATCCTAGCAGGTAGCTCTGCAGCTTCCTTGATGAACAGGTTGACTAGTAACCTGGCCCAGTTAACATTCAACTGTTTCACCACAGCAGTTAGCAGTTTAAACTTCGACAGAGTGACAGATTCGTTCGAGCCTAGGTAAGAGAAGAACACATTGTGAACGAACTCGAACAGAAATCTGTACTCGGATTTCAGGTCGTGGCGGTTGAAAGTTCTCTGATCATAGATTTTCTTGGGCTCAAACAGAGCTTGTTGATATACATCGTTGATGGATACCATGGGCACATCATCAACCTTTGTGATAGCCCCTGTATCCGATAACCTGTAGGTTTGAAGGACGAGAGGAAGAAGATGACGCCGTTCTTCTTCGCTGTTGACTAGAAAAGTTGCCGTTGCGGGGTCTCCGGCTATTGATTCCAGAGAACACAACAAATAAGCAACACTTTCCGGTAGCGTCATTCGTGGATGTTGAGTGATGATGTTGAAGAAACCATCACATTGGGTGATAGCCTCAATCATCTGATCCAAACCTTTGTATCCATAGGAGTCTAGCACAACAACTTTCTCAAAGAAGATGAGAGGGGTTGCTTTCTTCACTTGAGCATTCAATGAATCTGTAGACATTTTTGCGGAGAGAGAGTGAGGATTATGAAATTCTGAGTTTATGAAGATGAAAGAACGAAAGAAATTTCTTTGAGAGAGTGAAGGAAATTTTGAAATTTGATTTCAAAGGATTTCAAAAAACGCGTAATGAAATCAAGAATTTTCTTTCTATTTATAGACCTCCAACGGTCAAGATATGATAGATATACATTCCTTGTTTTTCGTAAAAAAACTTTTCAAATTCTTAACAGTAAAAGGATTAAAGAAAATAACATATATGACAGAATATATGGGAAGAGAAGATAATTTTATAAGATTTGAATGGAGATTGATACGATATCTCCAGTTCCCCCTTAAAGGTTGACCGGTGAGTGTTGACTTTCAACGCAGTTTGTGGCTTCAAGCTGCGTGTCGTGAGCTGCTTCCACTTGAGCTGCAGCTTTTCAAGTCAGTTTCCTCTCTGGTGACTTGTGCTAGCGTATTGCTCTAGTGAACTGCTTTTGTCAGCATGCAGTTTCCAAGTCAGTCTGCTCTTGGCTGACCTGTGATAGCGAACTGCATTCATCTTCTGACTTAGACTGTGTATCCATTCTGAGCATTCCAAGCTTTCCACATAGCATGTTGAATCTCTCTTCCATGAGAGGTTTCGTCAGAATATCGGCTCTTTGAATGTCAGTATGGATTTTCTCAACTGTTATATCTTATTTTTCCACGTGATCTCTGATGAAATGATGCCTTATGTCGATATGCTTGCATCTGGTGTGGTAGACAGGATTCAGAGTGAGTGCTATGGCGCTTGTGTTGTCACAAAAGATGGGAACTTTTCGAACTGTGACACCATAATCTTTGAGTTGTTGTTTTAGCCAAAGAATCTGCGCGCAACAGCTTCCTGTTGCCATGTACTCAGCTTCTGTTGTTGAAGTAGCAACTGAAGTTTGCTTCTTTGAAAACCAAGAGATCAACTTGCTTCCAAGAAACTGACAGGTCCCTGAAGTGGACTTTCTATCCAGTTTGCATCCTCCATAATCTGCATCTGCATAGCTAGTTAGTTCAAAATTATCATCACAAGGATACCATAACCCGAAGTTTACAGTTCCCTTGACATATCTAAGGATTTTCTTGGCGGCTTCTAGATGAGATTCCTTTGGATTAGCTTGATACCGAGCACATATTCCAACTGCAAAAGAAATATCAGGTCGACTTGCAGTAAGATAAAGTAAAGAACCAATAATTCCTCTGTACAAAGTTATGTTGGCAGGTTTCCCTTCAGAATCTGGATTCATCTTTCCATTTGCCATCATTGGAATCTTCAGTGGTCTGCTATCCTGGACACCGAATTTGGTTGCCAGCTCACTAGCATACTTAGATTGACAAATGAAGATGCCATCCGTAGATTGCTTGACCTGCAGACCGAGGAAGAAGTTCATCTCCCCCATCATCGACATTTTGTACTTATCCTTCATGAGTCTCCGAACCTGTCACATAAGAATTTTGACCTAGATCCAAAGATAATGTCATCAACATAAATTTGCACAAGAAGTATATTATCCTTGTACTTGAAAGTGAATAAAGTTCTGTCGACCGATCCCCTTTTAAAACCAGAATGCAGTAGGAATGTAGACAACGTTTCATACCAAGCTCTGGAGCTTGCTTCAGACCGTATACTGCTTTGTGCAGTTTGTAAACTTTCTCTGGACCAGCTTCCTCAAAACCTGGTGGTTGTTCAACGTAAACTTCTTCACCAAGAATTCCATTGAGGAAAGCACTCTTCACGTCCATTTGGTAGACTTTGAACCTTTGATGAGCTGCATATGCTAGAAATAGTCTTATTGCTTCTAGTCTTGCCACTGGTGCGTAGGTCTCATCATAGTCTATCCCTTCTTGTTGACAGTAACCTTTGGCAACTAATCTTGCCTTGTTTCTGATTACTTCGACATTTTCATCCTTCTTATTCCTAAACACCCATTTCACATCGATCACTCCTTGATGCGTAGGACGATCAACTAATGACCATACTTCGTTTCTTTTAAACTCGTTGAGTTCCTCTTGCATGGCTGTGACCCAGTCATGATCAGCAAGAGCTTCTTCAACAGTTTTGGGTTCAGAGTAGGAAAGATAACAGCTTAGTAGACAGCTTTCGCCTATCTGTCTCCTTGTCTTCACACCCGTCTGTGGGTTTCCAACAATGAGATCTTCAGGATGAGCATCGACCCATCTCCTTCGATGAGAGATTTCTTCTTCTGTAAGAGTTGGTTCAGGGTCTGGTATGGGATCTTCAAACTCAGGTAGAGGTTGAGGAGTGAAGGGGTCAAGCTGTTCAAACTGTTCAGCGAGCTGATCCATTGACAATTCTGCATTGACTGCAGGTTCTGTTGAAGTTTCTGGATCAGTTGAGGAGGTTCTGGTTGGAGGAGCTTCGGTTCCCCCTTGGTTTGTTCTCCCTTGCTGAATGGGTGGATGTTGTGGATTGAGACCTTGCATAGGCTGAGCTTCTTCTTCTTCTGAGTCGGTTGGACTCCATATTAGTATTTCATCTCGAAACTGCGTGTTGGAGCTTGTTTGATTTTGACTTGCACCTGTACTTTCATCCGGTTGGGTCTCCCTGTACTCACAAATAGATTCATCAAAACAACATGTGGGGTTACTTCCACAATATGAGTTTTCTTGTTAAAAACTCTGAAAGCTTTGCTGATCTCTGAATATCCTAAAAATATTCCTGGATCTGCTTTGCTATCAAAAGTTTTCAACTGTGATTTCCCATTATTATGAATGTAACACACACAGCCAAAAGATTTAAGATATTTAAATCGAGGTTTCTTATCCTTCCACAGCTCGTATGGAGTCTTTCCATATCTTGTATGAATGACTGATCTGTTCTGAGTGTAGCAAGCTGTGTTGATTGCTTCCGCCCAGAACTTCTTTGGAAGATTGGTTTCATTCAGCATTGTGCGAGCTGCTTCCTTTAGAGATCTGTTGCGTCGTTCAACAACACCATTCTGTTGAGGTGTGCGAGCTGCTAAAGTTTGATGAGTAATTCCACTTTTGGTGCAGTATGATTCAATCATATGATTAAGAAATTCTGTCCCGCGATCGGATCTGATTGAGATCACACTTTTGTTCTTCATGTTTGACAGTTTGGTGAGCAGCGCAGGTAGCTCCACTAGTGTTTCCTTCTTTTTATGTAAGAAAATAACCCAAGTATATCGTGAGTAATCATCAACAATAACGAGAGTATACTTTTTACCATTAATGCTTCTAGGAGTCACTGGACCGAATAGATCCAAGTGGAGTAGTTCTAAGATTCTACTTGTGTTGTGAGCTGCAATGCTTGGAAATGACGATTTGGTCTGCTTTCCAGCTTGACAGGCTTCACAAACATGATCTTTGTAGTAGACTTGATCTGGAAGATCATCTGCGAGCTTCTTGCGAGCGAGCTTATTGATGGCTTTGAAGTTTAAGTGACACAGTCTCTTGTGCCATAGCCAGCTCACTTCAGGTACAGGTTTGGTGACCAGACAGATTTCTTTTTCATCTAGCCATTGTACTATGTACAAGTTATCCTGCAAAATACCGGTAAGAAGAATTTCTTCTCCTTCCTTGTTCTTTATAGCGCATTTATTAGCAGAAAACTCTACTCTTTTTCCAGTAGAGCAGAATTGGCTTACAGAAAAGAGATTATGATTTAAACCTTCAATGTAAGTGACATTTGATATTGTTGTTTTACCAACAATTAGATTACCGTAACCTCTTGTTTTTCCTTTAGAGTCTCCTCCAAAAGCAACTAGAGGTCCGTCACATTCGATGAAATTTGTAAGCAGGCTTCTGTCGCAGGTCATGTGCCTTGTACAGCCACTGTCAATAATCCAGACCGTGCCGCGAGCTGCTCGCTTTCTTCTTTGAGCTTTCCCATCCTGCAATTAGACAGATTTAGCAACCCACATGAATTTGGGTGCCTTGTTAGCAAGTTGAGTTTTAGCAGCTTGGTTTCCAAGCTTCTTCTTTTGGAAACTCCTGTTGACTCGTGGCTTGGTCCGTTGCACATTTGAGTAGGTTCCATTTGAGTATGCAGTTTGCAGTTGGTAATGAGCAGGTTGATAATGATCATTTCGATAGCACTGCTCCATGTAACCACATCTGCATCGATCATTTACAAATCCACTTCCGTGTGGAAATTGATAGTGCATACTTGACAGCTCAGGATATTGGTACCAATGATGGTTGTACCAGTAACCTTCATTGTCAAGTCTCTGTTGGTTTGGCCACTGCTCATAGTAGTTTCGTTGTGGTTGAGCAGTTTTCGGTTGAGAAACTGCTTTTCCTTTGTTAGCAGTTTGCACTTTTCTTTGAGTAGGTTGGCTTCCCTTTTGATAGGCAGGTTGACCATGCAGTTTCCTAGGTCGCACAACCTTTTGCTGTTCTACTGGCGGTCTCAGCTGCTGTTTCCTGATGGGTTTTCCATGCTCTTTTATCAGGATTGCTTGAGGTTGCTGGGCTGGATTCTTCAATTTGATTTGTTTATCTGGCAGAGTGTGATGAGCTTTGCCTTCAGCCAATCCCTTTTCTTTTACGAACAGGACCTTCTCTTTATCCTTGACTCCGCTGGTTTGACCATGGAATCCGATGTCAAACTTTATCTGAGCAGGTCTCTGTGCAGCTTGCAAGACTTCAAGCTTTTCGCCATTTTTGTTCATTCTCATTAGGACTTGTTGAAGCTTGAGCTCTTTCTGCAACAGCTTTTCATGCTCATTTGAGAGATCTGTGAGTTGGCCATTTAGTTTGATTATTTCACTGTCCCTCTTGATAAGCATTTCCTTAAGGTTTTCTTCCCTTAAGGCTGATTTACCCACTTGGACTTTTAGGGTTTCAATCTCCTTCTCTTTTACTTCATCATATGGAGTGAAGCTTCCATTTAAGGCAGCTTTGAGCTTCAAGTTTTCACCCTCCAGCTTGGATCCTTCTATGACTACTTGTTTGAACATTTCTGAGAGCTTCTTGTAGTCATCAAGCTATTGTTGAAACTCTTCATACGTTAGCATTTCAGGTATCTCAATACCTACATGTTCAGGGTTAGCTGAATATGAAAAAGAGGTTTTAGTATCAACCTTGTTTTGAACAAGATCAAGATCTTTTCCCATGAAGCATTCCTCATATTCAAATTCTTCATCAGCTAATCGACATTCCTCCTCATCCAATTCATCATCATCTTCGTCGGAGGAGGTTGAGTCTGATAATGTGGCAATAGCTTTGGCCTCTTCCTCGGCTGCGATCATGGCATTGCGCTGCTCTTTAAGCTTCTGATCTCTTTTTGCGCGGAGCTCTTCGCGTTCAGCCTTTGATAAGTCTGGGCAGTCTGACTTATAGTGATCTGGTCTGCCACATTCAAAACAACCACCCGTGGGAGTGTTAAAAGAATTGAATTTAGAGGGTTTTGATATACCTTCACCTTTCTTGTCGGAAGAAGAGGTGGTTTGATTTCTCTTGAAATCTTTGTGATATTTGCGGAATTTGTTGAAGCGTTTTTCAAGCTTTTCATTCCTTCTAGCCATAAGTGCATAGTCCTTCAACAATTTTTCCATTTTAGAGCATAGATCTTTTGGAATTGCTCTTTCTTCTGTAATTGATGCAGCTTTGAATGCAGCATCTTTTTCTTTCTTTTCGGGCTCAGTCTTCTTGCTTGAAGACGTTTGTTGTGACCCGTGCAGTCTGATCATTTCAAACTCATTCCCGATGAGCAGATCAAACAGTTGCTCAGTTGACAGGTTGCTGATGTCCGACCTACCGCGGTGCATGGCACTGTACACATGCCAGCTTGCTGGAAGAGATTGGATTACTTTGAGATTGAGTTCGCGCTGAGTATATTTATCTTTCTTGAGAGCCGCGATCTCCAAGGTAATCATTGTGAATCTGTTCTTGAGCTGGTCAATGGTCTCCATTGGCTGCATTTTGAATTCTTCGAGTTTACTGCATGCCACTGATAGCTTATTTTCCAGCATCTCTGTTGATCCAAGACTTATTGCTTTTAAGGTGTCCCACATCTCCTTAGCAGTTTCAAGATTTCTTATCTTGGCCAGGTGGACGCCCTTAACTGTGCTCGAGATTAATCCTTTAGCGAGCTGTCAAGTCCAGCTTCATTTCTTTAATCTTTGGCACGTACGTTGCTTCAGAAGCTTTATCTCCTGATACATCAGTTTCGTAGGGTTCGAGAATGGGTGTGGGACCATTCTCGATGACATCCCACATCAGAACATGATGAGCTTGTAGGCACATCTTTATTCGAAAACTCCAGTCTTCATAACCCTGTATAGAAAAATCTTCACAGACACGGAGAAGTGAAGCTTCCATATTGACAGTTTATATATGCGCAGTTCGCAGACACAGAGATCTAGTTCAATTTGACACTTAAGCACAAAAAGCTTCTAGTATACAGAAGCAGTGGTCAAAAGAACCACCGCTCTGATACCACTTGTAGGTCCCGATAAATAGATATTGGTGTATGGGGGAGGGGGGAATACACCAATTAGCCAACAGTTTTGAATTTTCAAAACAATTTGATCTGAACTGAGTCGTCACTCAAGTTTATCAGAGCAGCTCAGTTTTTCCAGCTCAATCAGTAAACTGCTAAGCTTGCAAAACTAATCTGCGTGCCGAAGTTTGGTGGAAAGGTTGGCTAACAGTTTTCAAAGACAGTTTTCAAAGACAGTTTTCAAAGACAGTACACATGCAAGACAGGTTACAAACGTGCAGGTTGTGAGCATGCAAACTGTGTGAAAACAGATAATAAGAACAGAGAAACACGAGGAGTTTTTATCGTGGTTCGGAGTAAACAGCTCCTACGTCCACGCCAGATCCCGTCGAATCTGTAATCCCTTAACTTGAGATTTTTCGCTCCTTTTAACACTGGTGGAGGTTCCAGTCCAAATTCAAGTCTCTCTTTAGACTGAATCTAGCACGAATCTTGAGTCGTGTCTCTTCTAACTTTACATACAAACTTATATACAATCTTACTAATGCTAAACAACTAGCACTAATAATCAAACTGGAAAGCTGTGAAAAGCTATCACCGTTTGGAATACAACTCTATCAACTACACTGAATATCGACAGTGATGGTAGTGAGAGTGTGGATTGTGTTCTAGTAAGACAGATTCTAGAAAGAATAGAAATCTACAAAGATCAACACTTGGGAAAGCTCTAGTGATTTCGAGTGTTGATTGTGTGAATATTTAGCTTGAGATTTCTGCAGCGTTTCAGCTTGTAATTTGAGTTTCCCGTACCTTCTTTCTGGAATGACTTGAGGTATTTATAGAGAAACATTTGAAATAGAGCCGTTGTATGTGTCAGGATATGCAGAACCGTACACTGACACAATTATGGTCGTTGAGTTGAGGACAGGTTCCTCAGCCACAACTCAGGTTGAACCTTGCAGGTCAAGCTTCCTATACCTCGAACTGTCTTCAGTCTTCTGTAATCTTCGCAAGAAATCTTCGAGTATTGTTAGAGCAGATTACATAGACAGATTACATAAAGGAACATTATGACAGGTTTGAGTAGATTAGGTACAAGGTTGCACTACCAACCTTGACCTTTACATAGGTCCGGGTTAAGCTTGACTGATCCAAACACGGAGACCAGTCTGTTCCACTTAAAATTTATTGTCTAAGTGTGGTTTCTAATAGCATTATCAAAACTTAGTTCAAAGAGAGAAAAGGTTCCCAACAAGCCGTCTCACAGATACATACACATTTTCTTTTTGGAAAATAATTAGGGTTTGAATGGTACAATTAGTAAATTCCTTATTACACTTAACATTAATTAATTAAATCTCATTGTTCACTCATCTCTCATCATGTATCTCACCTCTTATCATGTATCCCAATATAATTTAAATGATAAAATTTTAAATTATCATAACTTGTTTGTTTGTTTTCCGTTTTTATGATTTTTATACCAAATTAAAGGTTTTGATACGATCCTTCATTTAATATCGGACATCAATATATTTTTATGCATCTATGATGCTCTAGTTTTAAAATACACCTAAACACATAATCAATATTACATCCCTACACATAATACACTTTACACTCTAAACACTTTCGTCTTAAATCTCGTGTCGAAACGAAATGCACTATATCTGTGAGCTGGAAGGAGTATATCACAAAAGTTATACTTAGTAATAGTGAAAAAATAATTCAGAGTACTATTTAAGTAACAGCCCACGCAAGCCCAGCCCAGTATTTCGAAATCAAAAGTAATGGGCTTTCACAAATCCAGCCATTCGCATATATAGGAATATAATTATGCCATTTATGTATGAATCGAGGTGAATTGGACCAAGTAAATTCATTGACAAAAGTCTAATCCAAAATAAATATTATACTCTTTTAAAAAAAAAATAATACTCGCCTGTCCATAATAAAAGAACATACCTTTGCATTTTCGTCTAATCGTAAAAAATTGACACTTTCCACTTTAGGTCATAGACTGACATTAAAAATTTTACTTTTACACTATTAATAAGACTTAAACTCCTTTTTAATATCCACTAATTATAAAAATATTAAAGTTTGTGTCCAAAAAGTAATTCCCGTTTATCGTGGACGGAAAGAATAACATGTGCTCCTTTCCACAATTCACACACAACAACAAAAAGAAAGGTAAAATGTATATTTAAGCTGAAGTATATTCTGCAAAATTTAGTGAAAGGAGCCAAAATTAAGATATAGATCCGTGACGATTTTCTGTTCCATTTTTATTTAGAGTTTTGGATTTTTTTTTATAATTTAAATATTAATTATATTTAGAAAAGAAAAATCATTTTCAAGTCAGAAAAAAGAATGTAACTAAACGTTTAAAAATGGGACAAGTGGAGAAAAAGACTGTTGATGAAGTTAGGTTGGTCCTAAGCTTTCAGCGTTCATAAAAGTAGCCTTAATTTCGGACACTACATTTATTTGTTTGGTCCCTCCTTACTATGTGTATCTCTGTGTGATTTTTTATTTTATTTTTTCATTTTCAAGCTAAATATCCTCATCTATAATAGTAGTAGATTATTTATGCAGGTATTGCCTGAGTTTAATAGAATTTACTTCAATATATAGAGAGAAAATACTAAAAGTAGCCAACTTGCATTAAAAAAAGAAGAAGAAGAAGAATCATAAAAACTCTAATCTTGGATTATCAAGCTAGATGATCATTTTTCTAACTACTAAAACAAAACTTAAATGTTAACCATACTTAATAATAATAAAATAAAATTGAAACATACTCCGTAATATATTGGAATTGAATAAAAATGAAAATAACAAAAAATAAAATTTTAAAAAAAGTTAGTTTGGAAACCGCTGACTTCATCTGCTAATTGCCAAATCTATGATGACAATAAAACACAACTCAATTGGTAAAGACGTTTATACTCCAATTAAAAGGTCAAGAGTTCGAATCGCCACGAAGGAAAAATGAAGAACCATCATTGTTCATTGATATACAAATTGTAAGAAACAAAATTCAAAATATACTACTAAAAAAAAATAAAAATTCAAAACATGCTACTAAGATCAGGGGCGGAGCTAGACTTTCGGTTCAGGGGGGTCACAAATCGACGATGCAGAACCGGGGCAGCACTACAGGAGAGGAGGCGTCGCCGTCGGCACTTGGTCCGAGAGCTTCGGAAGGCGCGATGCCGCGCTAGTGGCTCGGTGCCTTAGTGGCGGTGGACTAGTGGCGACAGAAGAGGAATGGCGGCGATATTAAAACCGATGAGAATTTTAGATTGGGATTTGGGAGAATGGGAGCTAAGCAGGTCGCGAGTTCTTCAGATTCAGAAGCCGGAGGGAATTTGGGGAAGGAAATCTTAGAATATTAGTAATTTTAAATATTTTTAATATTTATTTGTGAAATTACTAAAATACCCCTAGGTTTTTGTCAAATTCCAGTGGGGTCACTTGACCCCACTGCCACCATGGTGGCTCCGCCCCTGACTAAGACACAAAAAAGTTGTATATGTCTAATGTCTTGCATGTATTTAACTACAGGCCCTTCTCCTCTTCGCCATGCAAAATGGGCCCTCGAATTCTTGTATTGTAACTAATATTTCCTCTATTATTTAATTATGAAATTCCTCTATTCATACATCAACAAATAATACTACTCCACTAATTTACAAATTACGTATAATTGTGGATTTTGTGTGCCTTGCCCCACCACCACATCCAAAAAAAAAAAAAAAAAAAACCTTTGATAAGAAACCCAGACATATCCTCAACCAACTTTTAATTCTGCATATATGGGAATCATATTCATAGATCTCCTTTTTGATGATAGAGTCCCTTTTGCAGAAGATCCAGCTTTCATTTCTTGAATCCAGTTTCTATACTTATCATCTCATAATTAATTATTTTTCACATTAACTTAAGGTACCTTTTTCTTTTAATGCAGTGAAGTGAAGCAAAAGCACTCATGCTTAAACTTTTTTTTTTTTCCTTTTAAAAAAATTTCTGCATACACAGACGTAGACTTTTGCAATCTGGCCCTCCATGTTCCTTGACAACCTTATCCTCTGCAATAAATTAGGGTTCTTAAGAGAAAAATTTAGACATTTTATTATTCTTGGTGGTTTTTCATTCCACGTTTGTACTGGACAGAGAAGTTGCCTTTTATAAAGAAGAGTGTGCTCTGTTTCCTCTGCTCAAATCTGATTGCGAGTTTTCATTTTTTTCTTCTTTCTTTCTCCTGCTGAGATTCAGACCCTTTTTTGGGATTATGAAAAAGATGAAATCTTTAAGGGTTTGGGCCTTGTTCCTTCTCTGCTTTTCAAGCTTGGATGTGTGCTGCAATGGCGATGGTGACAGCGTGGCAGCTCCAATGAAGAGAAAAGAGAGAAGAGCTCTGTATTCTGCTATTCAGAATTTCGTGGGGAAATGGTGGAATGGTTCGGATCTTTATCCAGACCCTTGTGGTTGGACTCCTATTGAGGTGATTGTGTGTGTGTGTGAGTGTGTATGAGTGTGTGTGTGCGTGTGTGTGTGTGAAAGATCATGTGTGTGTTTTTTTTTTAATATTAAAAAGCAAACAAATTTGAGTAGTGTTTTTCTATTTTCTTGCTTTCAAGATTCCTGCAGTGAAAAGGGAAATGCAGCTTGTAGCATAAAGTAGAATCAAAAGTAGAGAAATCGAAGTTAACAAAAAAAAAAAAGAGAGAGAGAATCTCTAGGCATTATATTTGATTCATCTTTTTCTCTTAATAGTTTATACAGAAACTGCACTCTGCAATCTTCTGCTCATGTTCATCTAAATTTTTAAAAAGTGCATGAACTCTAAGATTTTAGTTGATTTTTGTACTCATATTTTTATTTTTCTTTTAAGTGTAAGTGCAGAATTATGAATCAAGAAAACTGTCTTTTTTTGAGTACATTGTGTTCACTTCTCATCATGCAGTAATTTTCTTTCCTCATACTTCTTGATATAATGAAGTTATATTTTGACAATTTCGTATTGATGACAGGGTGTTTCGTGCGATTTATTCGATGAATTTTGGTACGTAACAGAGTTGAGCATCGGATATGTTCATGAAAACTCTCTGAATTGTGCTAAAGATGCAAACTTTAGTCATGATTTGTTTGCATTAAGGCACTTGAGATCTCTTTCCTTCTTCAACTGCTTTGCTTCGTCGCGCCCTTACCCCGTCTCAATTCCTTCTCAGAATTGGGGAGTTCTTGGGGCAAGCCTTGGATCACTAGAGTTCAGATCAAATCCTAAGCTAGTAGGCCAAATTCCACCTTCTTTTGGATTGCTGAAGAATCTCAAATCATTAGTGCTGGTTGAAAATGGATTAAGTGGTGAATTGCAATCTTGTTTAGGCGAATTGATCGAATTGGAACGTCTAAATCTTGCTGGAAATTCATTCATAGGCCAAATCCCATATAGTTTTGGAGGGCTAAAAAGTTTGCTAATTCTAGATTTAAGCAGAAATTCACTTTCTGGAGCTTTGCCTTCGAGTTTCGGAGGGTTGGTCTCACTCTTGAAGCTTGATCTAAGCTACAACAAACTTCAAGGGCAGATCCCAGAAAATCTTGGGAAGAATCTAACACTCTTAGACCTCAGCAACAACAACTTCAAAGGTGGGATCACTAAATCACTAGAGAATTTGCATTTCTTGCAAGAATTAGTCCTCTCCAACAATCCCATTGGAGGTGGACTGATGGAGCTCCAATGGCAGAACATGAGGAGCTTAGCCGTGCTGGCGATGTCAAATGGGAGCTTGACAGGTGGCATCCCGGAGTCGTTCGCGAGCTTGAAGAGGTTGAGGTTCCTAGGGCTCAATGATAACAAGCTAAGTGGGAGCATTCCTTCAAATCTTGCACATTTGCCTAATGTTGGAGCAATGTATCTTCATGGAAATAATCTGACAGGAGAGATCAAATTCTCTTCATGGTTCTATGGCAAAATGGGGACGAGGTTTGGGGCTTGGGATAATCCCAATCTTTGCTATTGTGCGCCTACAAATTATGTGCCTAAAGGGGTAAAAGAATGTGAACAAAATGTGATGAGATTTCTTGATTTTGGTGGTGGGAATTTGTATCATAACTCAAACCCTATGGTGAATGTGGGATCATCACCACTATTATGTTGTGTTAGGGAGTTTGTTTTGATGTTTACCGTCTTGAATTTCTTGTTTATATGATGTAATTAGTTACTATAATTTTGAATTTTTAGTGTGGTGGAGAGTTCCCTTTTATGGTCCAATTAATTGTTTCACCTTTTACTAGTCACAGTATTTTTGGCAAAACAAGTTACTTGTGTACTTTGATGATTGAAGACAGAAACCACATTAAAGAAATGGTGTGGTTGTTTTTGGAAAATTGGTTTGAAGAATTGGCTAATAATTTTTATTATATCTAACTTTTGGTGAAGATTGCTTTAAATGCATTGAAAATGAAAGAACAAAGGTAATAGGACCAACACCTTGTAGTTTTCCTCTGCCAATTTGTATCTCTGCATATGCACCCACACACTAGAATTAAAGTGGTCACCATAGAGACAGAGAGAAAGGAATTGGCTTAATGGCTTACACTTTGTGAATTTGGTTAAGATTTATTTGAAATTCATGTTTTGGGCATCAAGGTGTATTCTTTATGTTTTTTTTTATATTGTTTTTTTATATTTAAATTAAATATAATGTTTCTTTTCTTTGTAACAAGAATGCAAAATTCAAAACTAACCACTATGTGATACACAATCGAATTTAATCAACATTTATTAGTACTAAAAATCCACAAGTCCAGATAATAAAATGATACAGGTTTATAGATTATTTTTAGTAGGGTTTATATTTTGAGGAAATGCACACTTTTGTCCCCTTAAGAGATAAAGAAACAAAATTTTGCCCAAAATATAACACAACACTAATTTTGCCCAATTTTAAAGTAGAAGGTCAAAAATACCCCCAAACCCTATCCCATTTTATTTCTCTCCACCCATTTTCATTCTTCATTTCAAATCCTCTCTCTCTCTCTCTAGAACCCTAGCCCTCCTCCCCTCTTCTACCTCATATCTTCTTCTCCCATTTTTCTCTGCAAGTGACCGGCGGCGAAGAAGTCGACGGCAGTTGAACGGCGAGGTTTGCAGGTACGATCTCTCTTTCTCTCTCTTTATTTCTCTCTCTCTTTAGATGTAGGTTTTTTTTCTCTTTAGATCTAGGGTTTTTTTACATAGATCTAGGGTTTTGTACAGATCTAGGGTTGTTTCTTCTTCTTCTTCTTCTTCTTCTTCTTCTTCTCTCTCTCTCTCTCTCCGTTTTTCAGATCTGAATTTTTTTTTTTTAGATTTGGATTCGAACTTGTGTTGGAGTATGTAGGTAAGGTGTTTGATGATATTCCCAAATGAAGTCCTAATTTTTCTTATCCTTTTTGTTGAGTTAATTGCATTTTCGTGGTAAGAAAAATATAAAATTATCGGTTAGAAAATTACAATCTCATGGTAAATTGGTAAGAATCGACCGAAACTTCTTACTATAATTTTAGTGATTCTTACTATAATTCTAGAATTAGGGTTTGATAATTTTATTTATGAATTGACTGCTTCTTTTTGGTAAGAATCGACCGAAGATTCTTACTATAATTTTAGTAATTCTTACTATAATTCTAGAATTAGGGTTTGATGTATTTTTTTACGAATTCACTACTTCTTTTTGGTAAAAATCGACTGAAGATATTGGTTAGAATCTGATGATATTTTGTTAGAATATCACATTTTCTTATCGTGTTTTGTTTGTTAATTTATGGTAAGAATTTGACATTTTTCTTACGTTATTTGGCATTTTTCTTACGTTACTTAGGATTTACGAATTGACTGCTTCTGTTTTGTAAGAATCGGCCGACGATTCTTACTATAATTTTAGTAATTCTTACTATAATTCTAGAATTAGGATTTGATAATTTTGTTTATGAACCGACTGCTTCTTTTTGGTAAGAATCGACCGAAAATTCATACTATATTTTTAGTGATTCTTACTATAATTCTAGAATTAGGGTTTAGATAATTTCTTACATTGTCCTGGTAATAAAAGGTTAGCGTTTAAAGTTTTAAATTGATGATAATTGGTAAGAATCTGTCATTTTCTTACTTTATTTTGTTTGGTAAATTTGTAAGAATCTAGCATTTTCTTACTTTGTTTTGTTTGATAAATTGATAAGAATTTGACATTTTTCTTACGTTATTTTGATAATAAAAGACTGAGTATTTAGGGCTTAAAATTGATGATTATTTGCCATTCTTGACATGTTTTGTTGCGGTAGTTGCAAATTCTTACTGTTTTTCAAGTTATATAAGAATTGTATCATTTCTTATTGTAGGAATTATTCGGCTGACGACGGCTATGAGCGCGAAAGACGAGAAGATATTAAATTTTCTTACTATATCTGTAGTTTTTTTTGATATTTTTTTGTTGTTTCTTGGTAAGAAAATTATTAGTTTTTCTTACCAACACATATAATTTATTATCATTTCTGAAACTAATAATAAAGCCTTAATAAATGATTAAGTGGTAAGAAATATGATGTATTTTCTTACCAATATGTGTAATTTTCTTACCATCCCCTGTACAAACAATTAAATACATTTTTTCCCTTTTTTTTCAAGAAATTGGAGAACTTGTCACATTTGTTACCAAAATTATTTGTAAGAAATTCCTAAAATATTATAAGAAATTATAATATTTCTTACTAAGTTATTTGGTAAAACGTAATGAAAGATAAAATTTCTTACAAAACGAGTAAAAAAATATAAGAAATTGATGATTTTCTTACCATGTTATTGGTAGAAAAAAAATTTAAATATTATGTGACTCCTTACAGGAAAAAAAAAAAAAAAAACTGAAATATGAGTGTGAGAACGAAAATTGAAAAAAAAAAATTGGCTTGAGGGACATTTTAGTCCCACCATACAAAAAAGTGACAAATTTTGTGTTTTCTTATATTTTGAGCAAAATTTAGTTTTTTTATCTTCAACTAGGACATAATCCTAGTTGCCTCTTATATTTTTTTTTGGTAGGTTTTATTTTTAAAGAATATAAATATATATATTTTTTTAATATATTATCGTCATATCAGCCGTGTGCATATTAAGGTTTAAAATTATAATCACGAAATAGTGATATTTTTATAGTTCAAAACTTTCATCGGGATGGAGAGGAAGTAGAATGCTCCGTCACCCATCGTGATCAACTTAATGTATCAATGGCTGACGCGGTGAAGGTATATTTTAAAACAATATTATTAATATACTTCAAAAAAATTAATCCTACCAAAAAAATATCAAACCATACTAAGAAAAATAAATCATAAATGTAAACATTACTGAGTAGGTAGTGACATTGCCCTACGAAGACTCACTTTCACTATTACTCTAGTGGGTTCCCTTAACCAAGCCACTGCCTATGAGTCGCCGGCTCATTCTTCAACAGACGCGCGATCAAAGCCCTGGACCCTCCCACTGCTTGGGAACTTACAGTTCATGTTTTATTTCACTCCCCTATTGGAGTTCTTTTCACCCTTCCTTCACGATACTACTTCGTTATTGGTCATTGTTGGTCCCAAAAAGAGCTAATTGGTGAATGGGGGGAGAATACACCAATCTCCGACAGTTTTTCGATTTAAATACTTTTATCAAATCAGCTCGTGCTAAATCATCTCGTTCTCTTCAGCTTTAGCAGATATGCTGCTAAACTTATCAAGAACGTACTGTATCCGGAAGTTGGTGGTTTGTTGGAAAAACTCTTAGAAAATTCTTTTATAGTTTTGATATTCTTAGGAGCACGATTAAAAAGAGAATGTGTTATTGCATGGGCTTGCTTGCAATACTATTAAAAGTGATTGACGATTTATGTTGAATGGATTCCGGTGTGCTGCTTCTATTAATAAATTGCATGAAGATCTATTTGAATATTATTTATTCAAATTATTTATTTGGGAAGATATGGAAAGATTATATGGAGGAATATTTATGGATATATTTCCATATTATTGAAGATATGCTTGAGATCTTCTATGGCTGAATCTTTCTGAGTATATATTGTAGAAGAAAGGGAATTACGTGCGGCAGCTTCTGAGATTGATATTGAGAGTTTGTGTGTTCTTGCTTCTGCAAGATTTCTGAGAAAGAGCGTGAGTCTCTATGTGCTTGCTTATGCTAGTTTTCTGAGTTTGGGTAGAGCGTGTGTGTCAATAAGATTCATTCTGATTCTTATTGTGGTCGGTGTCTGAATCTGTGATTCAGAGTTGTTTTTCCTTTCGTGTTATAGGGTATAGAGAACATGTGCCATCTGCCGGTGGCTAAAGCCTGACTGTGGGTGTCTCTCACGGTATAGTTCACGCTGAAAAATGAAGTTGTAAACGGTTGTCTAAAGGCGACATAAGGTGGAGTCCTTTTGTGTAAGATCCTAAAGCATCCCTGCTTCGTATTAGTGAATTATTTCTCTCGGATTTTTCCCCCAGACGTAGGTGTGTTATCACCAAACTGGGTTATCAAACTATCGTGTTCTTTACTGCTTTCTGTTATTGTTGTTCTCATATTAAGAACATATACAAGAACACGAATAAGAACATGTATTCATAAGTATGTACACAACTTAGAAATTATAGAATGCTTGGTGTATGCTAGTTAGTAAAAGATAAAGAGATTGACTGAAAGTAAGAGATAGAGAGAGAGAGCACGACACAGTCAATTTTAACATGGTTTGGGAAGCTTCCCTACGTCCACGTCAGTTTCCGTCGAAACTGAAATCCCTTTAACTTTTGTATCCTTCTCTCTCTTGTTTTTACTGATTGAATACCGTTCTGAATTCCATCTAACTTGACAAAATTCAAGCACGAATTACGGGGTCGCGACCCTCAACTTTCCTTCAAACTTGAAAGTGCAAAACTAACGAACTCCTTCAGTTTTCTCAGCAATGGCGGAGTGACAACTTCTTCTTCAACGAACATGAGCTGAACTTTGAGAAGGGTTGGTTTCTATTTGAGTTCTTAAGCAGCATTAAATGCTTCAAGAACTCCAATGATTTCCAGATCATAAATCTTTGAGTATCAACGCTTGGGAATTCTCTAGGATTTTCGAGTGTTGAAGTTGATGTGATAGCTTGAGATTTCTGTAGAGTTTTGGCTTGTGAAATGAAATTCCCGTGAGAAATACTCTAGAATGGCTGAAGTATTTATAGGCCTAGTTTTTAAACTAGCTGTTGGAGTCTCGCAAAGTGCTAGAGAGCCGTTGGTGCTGACTCACTTCTAGCCGTTGGGATTCGTCCTAGTTGGCGGCCAACGTGACACCAGAGGACAAAATGTCTTGACCTGTTGACATCGAACAACACGTTCTCAGGGCAGTAGGTTACCAGCACGATAACATCATCAAAGTAGAGCAATTGGTTTTCTACAGCAGACTCATTAGGAAGCACGATAACCAGATCGATCTCTTATAGGAGAGCACGTTCACACATTCTCATCCTTTACAAGTTCGATCGATATGTCTATTACAATTGAGCTTATCGATCTGTGCTATACAAAAGCAGATCGTTCCTATCAATCTCTACTCTAAAAAAGAATATATACATTTAAGTGTGATTTACATGGCTACCGAATGTAATACTACCACATCATCCTGTATATATGAAATATGTTCATAGTGGGTAATATTCTTGTGGATCAGGAAATATATTCACATTTAGCATTTTCTTTAGCCATTTAATGCATAAGCTAAAAGATTAAATTTAATGCAACTTTTGTATTTTTTCTTATTACTGATTGCCGGCGACTATTCCTTAGCATCAATTCACAGGTCGAAGATTATCTTGTACGGCTTCTTAATTTATTTTTAATAAAAACATGATCGATTTTAATTCGAACGTAGATTTAAAAAAATAATAATAATAAGGTCCGGCTACATGAAGGCTGACGTGTCATAACAAAGATAGATATTAGTCTTAATTAATTACAAATTTAGAGAAGCTATAACACTTTAAAATCTCTCCATGTGTAACGAAGTAGATGATTTAATGTCAAACTCTTATGTCATGCTTAATTAGTTGCATTATATATTGATTCCTTAATTCTTTTATTTTATGAAACATTTCATGAATAATGTTTGCTGGGATGCCAGTAAATATTTCGTACGTATTAGCTTGCCGTTTTCGCTAATTAAACTAGACAAAGACTTGCATGAGGCCGGCCGCATAATGTGGTCAGATCTTGAAAGTTAATAAATTATTTGGCTCAATCCATTACTTGTATTATTTTCAATTTTAGACCTGTTAAATTGTGAGTTTTGCGGTTGGGCCGCACCATACCATTGGCCGCACATGAGTGTGCCTCATTAAACTACTAGTAATAAATACGGAGTACTAATGATAATGATAATTAGAATAGCAATAATAACACTATGAGCCTGCAAATTAGATACAAGTATTTCGTCATTTTCTTTATAGTTACAAAACATGCTAAAACTAAATTAAGGAATCATAAAAATCACAGCTATATGAGCTTCTTTATACCTTGGATTATATAGAAATAAGTCGTGGTGTGAAAACAATAGAAATAGATCTAGACTATTAATTTTAGTATGATCTGCGATTGAATTTGATGTAAGCGTGATTATAGTATACCACATAAGTATGAAAATATTTAAGCATCTAATTATATATGTAAATAAGCATGATGTTAAAACAAGAATAATTACATATGTGTGTGTGTGTTGGCCTAGCAGTAAGGGGTTAAGTTTCGGGACTAAAGATCCCGAGATCGAGTACCCCATGACACGGTCTTTAAATTTCAGTTAATATTGTTCAACAAAAAAAAAAAAATATTACATATGTACTTAAGCATGATTGTGTATAAAAATTTAAGCATTTTTCGTTTATTCACACACCAATACTTATTTTTATACAAACACTTACAAAATAGGTTTCGTAAAAATAATAAAAAATAATAATTCATCTTATACACAGTTATAATGCATGTTATGTACAAATATAATGCATTGTCACTACTATTATAAATGCATATGTCATCCCAATGTATTCTCAGTATAACTATAATATATCAGTTAATTTAGATCGTAAATCACGCGATGTTTAATATGTAGTAGTTCATGTCATTTCTTATTCTTAAAAAAAATATTCTTTATCAAATCCAATTCCTATTAATAATTTATTTATTTTGATTGCTCCAAATATGACTAATTCGTTACTCGTTAGAATCCAATTTTTCGTCAACAACCCAATTCCTCAATCGCCGGTTTTAGCCTTTTCCACGTTTACTATTTTAACTTTTTAATAAAATATTGAATTCGAATGTCGGTCTTAGTTATTCGCACCATTTCTTCCCCTACTTTTTTTTCTTACACATCACGTTGAATTAAAAAAAAATTAAATCAATGGATATTCAATCTTTCCTGTTAACAGTTGACTTTGACATTGAATACTAGTAATATTTTCTCTCTCCATTAAAGTTTGAGACAATCTTGAATCCAACACTATTGTCCAAATATTAAAGAAATGTTTTATTAACCATAGTTGAAGTTCAAATCATCGGGTAACGCACACACATAGTATCTTTTAATTTATAGTTTAGGCAATTTTTACATCTAAAATAAATTTAAAATCTTTAGTGGGTAAAAAAGAGAGTAATAAATAATCCACTTAAAATTAGTCTAACGGTAGAATAAATTGGAGCACCCATATGTGATTATTATTAGTAATAATCAATGTCTAAATAACTAAATAAAATAGAAATGTTTCTCTACACACCGTGTACATACTTAATGTGCTACTGCTGACGCAATGATGATATATTTAAAAAAAATTATTATTAATATATCATGAGCACATTAAGTATGTCCAAGAAGGACCACGATAATTAATACTAAATAAAAGTAGAAAGTGGGATACTATAATTTAAAAATTTGAGACATGAATCGAAAGTGTACCGAGATTGTGAAAAAATATTAATGAACTTCAGATGGCCATCACGATTCGATTTAAATTAATTAAAGAATTCATAGGTGGCCCCTTGGCTGCTTGGTTTCTTGTGGTAGCATCGCAAGCAAAAGATTTAATATTTTAATTTGGGTAATATTAATCAACCCATTTTGTATATTTATTTTCCAACCAACACGAAAAAACAATTTTTTCATGGCGGTGCATTAAACATGGGCCATATTTAATATTTGATGGAAAACTCTATATTTTTCACAGACAAAGCAATTAATTAGTTACGAACAATTTAAAAAAAAAATAAAAAAATAAAAAAATAAAAATAAAAATAAAAATAAAAATAAATAGAAAAACACGGCTGTTTCTAACTATTTATTATTTGTTTGCCTTTGCCTTTTCCTCTTTTTTTCTTTTTTATTGGAGAGAAATTTAATTATATGTAAAATACAGTGTACATTCTAGCTCAAAGGAAACTCGGACCACCCTTACAATCAACGACCTACATAATAATAATAATAATAATAATAATAATAATAATAATAATAATAATAATAATAATAATAATAATAATAATAATAATAATAATAATAATAATGATAATAATAATAATAATAATAATAATAATAATAATAATAATAATAATAATAATAATAATAATAATAATAATAATAATAATAATAATAATAATAATAATAATAATAATAATAATAATAATAATAATAATAATAACGTGAGATGTGATAATATATACATAAGGTGTGCTGTCTATCAAATTCAACAAAAAGGAGGTGACAATGAGCAAAATCTGAAATTAATTAATAGCTAAAATAATTAAAGAATGTCTTGCTGGCTTCATATCTAACCTCTCTTCACAGATTTTGCTAGTTTTTGATTATAAAATTTGCTAGCTTTTTGTTTTTAGAATTTAAAAATTTGCTAGTTTCTTACTTTCTTTAGAAGCAATCAAAATGAATAATTTACTTCTTTAAGAAAAAAGAGATCTTTCAAGTTCACCACGTGGCACATTTAGCAAACACCACTTTCAACCCCAAAGAGTTTTTGCAAATTAATGTCAATCCTCACTTTACACAAGAAATGTAAATACACGATATTGCACGTATAAAATTATGTGCACCGGCAAAACCGTGTTTTTAGAATATACATTTGTCAATGTATAAATATATTTTGGTGTGCGGAAATAAGAATAATGCATAAAATATATAAAATTATATTTAAATATACATGTGATTATGCTTATTATACTTTGTGTTTTTTTTTAAATGTAAATTGATGCTTAAATATAACCATATTTAAATCAACAGTACTCACAAATCAAACTAGGATCAATAGTACAAAACTATTCTAATTTCTCACACCATAATTTATTTATATTTGAACCGAACCCATACAACAAAAAACCAAGAGACATGGAGAGAGAGAACAACTCGTTTCTTGTGAGTAGAGAGAATTAGTTCTTGCTCAATCTTGTAATCGTTGCCGTTGCTAGTGAATCGTCTCAGCCGTTTCTCCCGTGGACATAGGCATATTGTCGAACTACGTAATTCATGTGTTCTTGATTTACTGCTATTGTCTGGATTGCTGTGTTTTGTGCTGTCTGCAGTGTTTTCACAACATTCGGAATAGCAATTGCATTTGTCTTCTGTGTTATTATTGTTGTGTTGTGACAACATCGGTTGTCACATCCTAACAAAATCAAATAAAAAATGAATTTTTATTTGATCATTGTGTGAAGGATGGTCCAAATCAACTAATGCATTATAATTGTACTAAATGGATTATGATGATTGATGTATTGTAATAATAATGACCGTGCATTATAATGCATGATGCATTATAATTGTACATAAAATGCAGCATTTTTTATATATATATATATAGGGTTGCATTCTGGTGAAAACTATTTTTACTCTAGAATCTAGAAACTTTTTATATCCATTGATCAATCCATAACTAACGATTAAGATTAAGATTAGAATACGTAACTGAATTTTAGATACAATAAATTGTGTTTTTATATTTTAGGGATTGATTATGGGGCAAGTATGTCCTTTGGTGCTTAAGAAAAAACGCATCCCAACAAATAGCCGTCAAATTAGGGATTCAAAATTCTCTTCCAAATATATAACGCTGCTTTCATTTTCTAATATGCATTTTGGTATTGTTCATTAAGCAAAAGTGGATTGTATGTTATCAATGCTTTTTCTAGTTCATCAATTAATCTATTTTATTAGCATTATTTGACCGATTCTTTTTGGGTATTTGCATTTTCACAATTTTATAATGCATATTTAGAACATTATTGTGCAAGTACAAAATATTATGCAACAATTAATCAGTACAATAATAATTTTTATTTGAATACTAATCATGCCACTTGTTGCCAAATAAATAAAAATAAGTTAAAATTATTTTGCATACAACATATGCAAACACACATGATTAAAAATGCATAATGTAAAATGTCAAAATGCAATATCTTTATAAATAAATTTTGTTGTTTGAATTCGTTTAAAATAAAAATAGATGCATATTTCAATTTGAGTTACTGCATATTTTAGTATTAGTTACTGCATAATTATTCAAAATATGCAAACCCTAGTTCGAGAAAATAAAGCGTAGACAATAAAAAAAATAAACCCTGATCGTAGAAACCTAAACCCTACACGGGAAATATAAACTCTAAACCCTAATCGTACATCTGAACCCTTAAACCTAATTAGGAAAAATGATTTCCTAGTCAAAAATTTAATTTCTAACCCATTAGTAAAAAAAAATTTAATTATATTATTAATTTTAAACCCTAAACACCCTAATTCCTAACCCTTGGAAGGAATCTAAACACTAGCCGAAAAATCTATATCCCTAGTAAAAAAATTATTGCATTTATTCCCAATTGTTATGCATATTTTTGTTTAAGTTGTTGCATATTTTAATATAAGGTTTTGGGACACAGTTGGGTCAGCCAGAGGCACCGTGCAGACGGCTAAAACACTGGCACTTTTATTCGTGTAGATTAACATTTTTCTGTATAAAGATTGACACTTTTAAAAATTGATATTTTATTCGTAAAATAATTATGTTAAAGATTGACACTTTTATTCATATAGATTAACACTTTTCTGTATAAAGATTGACACTTTGACCCGACCACACTATGTGGCCGACCTCACTCAAGTTTTGTCTAAGGTTTTTATCGTCTACGATTTATTTTCTCCAACTAGGGATTATACATATTTTGAATAAATAATTATGCAATAACTTATACTAAAATATGCAACAATTTAAACTAAAATATGCATAACAAATGACAATAAATGCAATAATTTCTTTTTACTAAGGGTTTGATTTTTTTCAGCTACTATTTTGATTCTCGACAAGGGTTTAGTTTTCTCAAATAGAGTCTAGGGTTTAGGAACCTAAACTTCCTAAACTCTAGATGGTGAAAACTAAACCTTTGTCGGAAATCTAGACCCTAGCCGAAAAAAATTAGAAAACCGTAGTAGGAAAAACTAAACCCTAGTCGGTGAAAACAAAACCATTGTCGAGAATCTAAACCTAACAAAAAAAACTAAACCTTAATTAGTAAGAAAAAGTAAATCGTAGCTAGTATGGTAACTAAACCTCACACATGTGTCATTATGCATTTTTTGTCATTTATTATGCATATTCTGAACAAACATTATGCATACACTTGAATAATAGAGAAATTTTCCTAATTAAAAAATACATATATATTTGTAGTTAACTACGGTTTATTAATCTCAATTGATTAGATGTGGGATTATTAATTCTCAATTTTTACAATAATAATGCATATTAATATATGCATCTCGTATAAATAACTTGAAAAGTTGAACATTCATTTTGCATATTTTTGAACATTTATGCATTTTTATAGGATTATTATGCATCTTATGATAAACTATTATTTTACATTTTTTCCTTTATGATATGTGTTGTTTATTATCATCCATTCAAACCAAATATTAATCTAGTAATTGATAAAAACTACTATGTATATACATATAATGGAGACAAATTATAAAAGAGTTTGTGCGGCCATTACTTCACATATTATAGAAAATAAAAATTGATACTAATAAAGAAGCTAGCAATTAATTGATATCATATCCCTTGAAACAAGGAAAATGCCGTTACAGAACAATGCAAAAGACTTAATTGCCATACTTAAATTCATAAATATACATAAAATACAATAATTATTGCATTAATCACAACCACACATAGAGATGAATCAATGGTCTAAAAAAGTTTCTAGTTTTCACCTTTGAATTAGTTTTCAAATGATCTCTTCCCTATATATATATATATAGGGAAGAGTTCACATGCAAATAAATTCTAGTGTGAGAAGTGCGAATTATGCTTAAAGCTATACAGAATCATGCTTATAAGCACCATAAACATAATTTTGTATAGATAGCTTTAAGCATGATTCTGTATGGCTTTAAGCATAATTCGTATTTCTCACACTATGATTTAAATCTACATGAACCAAAACTCTCTCTCTCTCTCTCTATATATATATATATATATTTGATTGACTCATAAAAATAAAAACAAAAATAAAAATGCTAGTAGTATTTTGTTTGAGTTTTCTGCACACACTCAAAGTATTCTTGCACCATACGCACAAGAAATTTCATAGAAAATTAACTTCTCTCTAAAATGTTGAATTAATTTTGACTAAAATACGATGGGAGCTAGCCGGCGACAATTAATTACGTAAACCGTTGACATTGAAATTTCCTCACCGCTTTTGCGTGTGAAATACTTGTGCACCTCTTTTTCTATTTATTATTAAATACTTTATTTCCTCATCGCATTTTCCTCACCAATTTATGCTTCCTCATGCAACTACAAAATCAACCTATATAAACCCCCCTCCACCCCCTTCACCAAAAACCCATATCCACAAATTAAATCTCTTTATTCAAAAAAAAAAACCCAAAAAGGAAAAAAAGTTTTTCAAGAGCTTATTACTAAATATGGCTTCTTCTCTCTCAAGAAAATTGATCTCCATCGGTTTTCTTGCCCTCTTTCTCTTTAGCTGTGAAGTTAACGCCGTTAGGCCAGGAAGGATGACGATGACGGCGACGGCAACGGCGACGACAGCGACGACGGCGGAGAAGATGATGAAGGAAGATGAAGTTTCTGCGGTGATGGCTTTGAAGTATTTTCAAGAAAAAGAAGGGAAATTGTTCTTTGCTAGGCTTCCAAAAGGGGTGCCTATTCCTCCATCTGCACCTTCAAAAAGGCATAATTCAGCTCCATTAAATCGATGAAAATTTCTGCAGAAATATTATGTTTTGATAGGGTAGAGTAATTATTATTCTTTTTTCTTTAATTTTTTTTATATATTTTTGGCTCCAATTCCATGACAGAAAAGGATGCTAAGGCATCGATTTATTTTTTTTTTTCTTTTTTGAGATCAGTTTATTGTAACACTGTACAGATATATGATTTTTGTATTATTTAATTGTTGTCAAGGAGAATTGAATTTATAGTCGTCATCCGGTTTCTTGTGTATGAAATTTTACTCGGTTTCGATTTTCAGAGAATATAATATGTTAATGATTAGTTTAGATAAGAGTAATTAAAAAGGCCAACTCTTAAAATTTATCATTATTATATGCAGTATTTATGGCCATATTATACACATCAATCTCAATTTTGGACTATATTAATTGCACCCAATAATTTTACACTCCATCTAATTGGATTACCTTTACGCATTTACGGCGGTTTGAATCGTTCTTTTTTTTTTTTCTTTTTATTTGATTGTAACGTTTAGAAAATGCAATACTTTATATTTTTCTACAGTCAACTATAGCAAAGCCACAGTTGTCAATTGTACTATATTTAGTCCACACGGCATTAGGGTAAAGACCATGAAGAAAATAATACCCACTTTTTTGTTTGTGTTTTTCCATTTAGATATAAACTAGAATAAAAAAGGTGAAATGTCGTCAAATGAAAATGAACTATACATGTGTATACTCTCCTTCTGTTTTATTTCATTTGTCTAGTCTGTTCATATTCTTTATGGTGTGGGAACTGTAATTATTACCTTCGTTAGCGTACTGGGTACACCCCCTGAGTAAAGTGGGTCGATGTGCATTTTGTTGTATCATTTGTGTGATAATGTATGAATGAACTAGCTATTCTATATATATAAATCTCGAAGATGATCAAAACGCGTCTTAATGTGTAAAATATATTTCCTCCGATTAATAGGTTGTGGATTGGAGTTAGGGCTGCAAACAAGCCGAGCTACTCAGCTATTCGAAGTTCGGATCGATAAAAGTTCGTTCGAGATTGTTTAGTGAAGCTCGTCAATTAAACGAGCCGAGCTTGAGCACGAGAGTATTCGGCTCATTAGCTCGTGAACGTGTTCGTTAACTGATTTAGTATGAAAATATAAAATTATTAGTAAACTATGACTTGTATTATATACTATGATCAGTACTAATTATCTTATTAACTCTATTTGTTATAGAACATGATTAGTATTATCTTATTAATGTGAATAAAATCATCTATTTTTAAAGAAATAATTAATATTTTAAATATAAATCCAGATTTAGAAAGTCTATTTTGCTTCGATTAGAGCTCGAATAAGCTCGTGAGACTGGAAGTATTCGGTAAACAAAGTTCGATACTCGACTCGATAATAAACGAGCCAAACCTGAGCACGACGGTGTTTGGCTCGGCTCGATTGCAGCCCTAATTGGAGTGTATTTGTGACTATGTGAGTGTGTAAATGATGTACTACTATACTAAGAAAAACTGTCTCGTGTGAATCTCGATTTTATTGTATTTGATGAACGTCTCATCAAAAGAAGAAATCTTACGAAGTGTGAAAATTATGTTTAAAATTCCAAACATGTGATATTGTAGAGTTATGAATCCATATACTATACTAATGTGTTTCCTTCTCTTCTTTTGTATTTTTTTTATTATTATCTTTTGATATTCCTTCAACTCATGTTATACTTTCTTCATTCAAATTTACTAGTCCACTTTTATTATTTTAAAAAATAAACCAGTAAGTTAATACATAAAGATTAGTTTTAAACTTTAGAAACCAAAAGTGGTTAGAAAGTTTTCTTGTTTTTGTTTTGTGTGTGTGTGGAAGTGAGTGAAATTCATGGGGTCATCCATATTGGCTAATTTAAATTAGTTTGTTTACCATTAAAATTGAATATTATGTTAATTGACTCTTCTCGTTCCATTAGTCATGTTTTTTTCCTAACCGAGAAAATGATATGTTCCAACCTTTCGTGATATCCATTTAAGATATTGACCAAATAGGGAAACTCGTATTTATTTCAAATTCTTTACTCAATAGTCATTCAAAAGAAAGAAAAAAAGTTATACTATGAGGCAAATGAGACCGCCGACGACTCGAACAACAACTTTTTTTAACAATGAATAAATAATCACATTCTATAGACTAATAATATGGATCTATAAAATTAACAAAAAATGTTACGGAGTATAATAAATTCATCAAAGTTTCTTCTAAAAGTTTTTGCGACTAATTCTGCACTTCAAGCTGATTTTTATTTATTTATTTATTTTAATTATTTTTTTATCATTCCAAAAAACAAATTTGGAACGATTAAATCCAATTCATATTACAATCGGTGAACTATATTGGATTTGTAATGTGGAAAATTGACTAGGTCAAGCCGGACCGGGTCACTCATATACCGTAGTTCAGACTATCATATTTCAGGTCGGACTGGACCGGACCGACTAAATTTTCAATCCAAATGCCAACAAATTTTAGGTTATAAAGAAAATTTCAGGTTCGACTGAACAGTGAAACTGACCTTAACATGTGTATTTATATGTATTTTCTCCAAATTCTCATCAGGCTCGAACTGCCTGCTCTAATGTTTTTGTATAATACACGTATTTATGTGTATTTACGCTAAATATCTTGAAATATACTAAAATCAATTATACATATCTATTTTTATTTCTCATGCAATAACTTATTATAATGATCCAATTAATCGAATACAAAACCCATTTTCAAAATCTATTGTTATCGGGCCTAGTTAATACTACTTCAGTTATAACTTTTAAGACTCTTAAAAAAACCTACTAATAACTCTTCTTTATTCTTATTGGGCCCGACTGAGAAAGTCGGTTCATAATAATGCTACATCGGCCCATCTACAATTAGTTTGAAGTTAATGAGTAAGATAAAAATATATGGGCCGGTTATGGAACGACCCATAATTTATTTATTTGCAATCGTTAAATAAATAAATTGCTATAAATAAATGAAAAAGGAACACCCAACTTTTAAACTGAAAATCGAAGCGCAGCTTAGTTGGTAAGATGTATCCCCTCCAATCCAAGAGGTCGGGGATTTGAGTTATCTCGGGTGCATGTTTGTGTAAAATAAAAAAGAACTTTTTAACTGATCACAGTATAAGTAAACTTTTTTCCCCTTAAAATTCTTGAAAGTACTCAAATTGTATGAGTGCATAATATTTGCACTCGTACAATTGTAAACGTTCTCACTTTAAATAAGTGTCACATATTTCTATGCAAAAATTAGCTAACCTACAATACTTACCCTTAAAATTTTCTTTACTTTTTAAATTTTCGTGCAACGTTTAGGGGTAAATAAAACAAAATTGTTCTCTCTTAAATTTTGATGTCTTGAGACACTTATTCGAATATTTAGAGATTAAATTATACAAAAAAGAGGAAACAGATACTTCTTCGAGTTTCCAAACCCTCTTCCTAATACTAACACATGATAAAATTGCATGTTTTTTTTTCCTTGTTTCTTTTTTTTATTAATAGTAGTTGATCAAATCTTGAAATATAGAAAAAGATAGATTTTCTGAGGCCGTGATCTATGTGTAAAGTGGCAAAGAAGCAGACTTTTGGTGCCTAAAAAGAATGAAAAAAATAAAAATAAAAAACCTTTTGGAAAATAAATGGGCTGATCCAAAATAAAACAGACTCGAGTGACGGTGAATGGACATAATTGCCCCTGCTGCATCCGACAATTCCTTGTTTGCTGCATGTTTTGTGTTTTATTTCAGTGAGTAGTGGGATTTTTCTTTTAAAACAAAACATGCAAAATGGAATTTATTTATTTATTTATCTAATTTTACTTATCTTTATTTCACTTGATATTTATTGTTGAAGATTGAGGATTTGTTGAGAGTGAGACGACATAAATTTTTATTTTAATAGGATTTGGGTGAAATTTCGGAAACTCAAATCATAATTTTTTCGGCTTCAAGAATCTTCTGAATATATATATTTTCTTGGTTCACTCCTGATTAACTGCGACGTTACTATTAAACTCTCTCATTGCGGATCGTAAATAACAAGTGGTAAATTCATTTGAGAGAATGTTCTCTTTGATGGATAAAAAAAAAAGTTAAAAAATAATAAAATAATAAAAAAAATATCACATAATGTGATTTTTACTTATTTTAGCATTAGCTGTTCGAAATTAAATTATAATTTTTGAATTAAAGAAAATAAGAAATCATCACACGTGTTAGGAAACGCATAATTGATGGTGTCACATGTGTCTGGGATTTGGTAGTGTCCGTGGCCTAATCATGCCCAATCATTATAATTGTTTTCTTCTACTCTCATCTTAATCCAAGCTTTTTTTATTTTTATTTTTTTCCTTCTCCCTTTTCTTTTACTCTTATAAAAAGAAAAATATTTCGTTGTCCCTATACTATGATTACTCAACAAAAATAGCAAAGATGCATTATGGTAGTTCACAATCAATAATTCCATGTGCATCTTTAATAATAAAATATTTTTCATGATAATAAATACTATTCCCTCCGGCTCAAGATCTAGTATCCCGTAAAAAGAAAAATACTTCAAAAATTCATTTTAAAACTCATTAACGAGAAGCGTGGAAATGCGTGCCAAAATGCCAAAAAGAAATGTGTCACGAATCTTGAGCTGGAGGGAGTATAGTTAAACATTTGTTTGCCTTAATTCCACCCAAAATCTTGGCACAAGATATGACCGGTGAACAAAATCAGATATCAATTTATAATATTAAATCATCATATATTTTTGTATAGTTAAACCACTCAATCTAAAATAAGTTCCCCTACTATTATATCACTCGGTAAATAGATTAATTTCCCAATTCGGATTTCTTGTGTCATTGTGTGGGTGGATTGAGAATGTCTGAAATTTTGATTCTAACTAAAACCATTATGCGGTTTGGTAGCTTTAATGTAAAATTCAACCAAAATAAATTTATCTGAGGGAGAAGGTTGATAATTTATCAAAGAGAAATAACGATTTTATCACGAGTTAGACATATTTTACATACAATCGAGATAAATTATTTAAGATATCAAACAAAACTAAAAACTTCAAATTAATACTAGTAGCTTTATTAGAAAAGTAGGAACCATTACTCATTAATGAGTGTAGACAAAGATAAAATGTCAAAATAAATCAAACGCCAAAATATGCAGACAAAGAAATTAATGCATTTGCCTCCAACTTTCATTCATAAGGGAAAAAAAGAGTAATTAATTACCCCCCACCTATACACAGATATACCCCACCAACCATCTTTACTATCCCACTAAAATTTTTCTCCATACCCCAAAAAAGAAAAAAAAAAAAGAAAAAGGCCCATATTACATGAACATTAATCTAACCCACAATTAAAATTAAGCTGAAAACTGAAACTCTGAAATAAAACAAAAACTTAAATAAATAAATAAAAAAAAAATAATTCAAACTCTGAGTAAATAGATACTGAGCTCGGGCCCACCATTTCCGTCGGGATTCATCATGTAGAAAGCCTCAGAATCCTTGCTGCCTACAACTCTCTCGAATTTGGCCCGCATGTACATCATCTCCCCATCGGGCTCTAGGCCCGGCCCGGGGATTACGCCTGCGCCCATGGAGATCGGGCCGATGGCGTTGAGGACCTTCCACTCCTCCGGCCCGCATTCCCTCCGCATGGCGTACCCGCACTTCTTGCCGTTGCAGTAGGTCCTCCAAACGGGCTCTTCCAGGAGCTTCGGCCCGGACTTCTTCTCGGCCCGCTTCTCGCACTCGAGGGCGATCCGCACCAGCCCGGACGCCATCTCCTTCACGAGTGCGCTCGTCGGCGTCGCCAGCTCCACCAGGAAGCCCGGCCCGAGCTTGAACCCCTCCTGGAACGCGAAGTGGACGTGGCCGCGCCGGTGGCCGAAGAGAGTCCCGACGACCTTCGTCCCGAGGCCCGACGAGAAGTGGGTCCGGGCCCGGCCGAGTGCCAGCGCCGACCACCGCAGCCTCGCCACCGCCATGACGGAGAGCTTCTTCCGCGGCGGAGGGGGCTTCGCGGCGGGGCCCGTGGAGCAGGAGCGGTGGAGGCGGAAGTTGTCCTCGTCCTCCGGCTGGGGGGCGGCGTGGAGGTTGAGGATCTCGGCCATGTCGTCGTCGTCGACGAACTTCTTCTTCCAGTTGAAGTAGCGGCGCGAGAAGGAGAAGGACTCGTGCGGGCTTCGGGCGGTGATCGTCTTCATCTTCAAATTTTCAGTTTCTTCTTCTTCTTCTTCTTCTTTTTATGGGTTTAAATTCTCAAATGGAGGAATATAATGGAGTTTTTATTGTTAGTTCGTGGAGCATTTGCTGTGAATAAAGAAGGTGAACAGCCCCACCAAACTGATTCAGGAAAATGTTTGAGAAAAGGAAAGAGATGGACAACGAAAGAACACAGAATGAAGAGAGAGAAAGAAAGAAGGAAGGAGATGAAGATGAGGGATAGTGGGGTTTGAGAGGGAGGGGACAAGGATTTATGTAAAATCGTTTTCCAAATAGTGGTTTTATGCAGAGGTGGAACAATAGAGAGTAATTTACTGTTAAAGGATAGGTAGAGCCACACCAAACTTTACCCACTTTTCAATCGGTATCCTCGTAAATCATCCTTCAAAATTCATTTTTTTTTAATTTCATTCAATATTTAATTTCTTTAATTTGTGAAGTCGTTATATGCAAATTTATGATTTTAAAATTACAAGTATATATTTTCGTTGTTAAGAAGAAAAAAAGGAAAAGGGGAGTTGGGATGGGATGAATGTGAAATTTGAGTGAATTTGATGGGGGTGGGGAGTGTGTGAGTGGAGAGTGGAGACAACAAGTAAATGAGTAAGAATTGATGTGTAATGTGGTGGGATAGGATGTAGTGAAACGAGACGACACAATTACTATCTTGTGACCAATACAAATGAGTTGTTTCCCATCACCCTCACGCTTATTTCGCATTTTCTCTTAGAGCATCTCCAAGGGAGAGAGCCCCAGCATCTCGAATGGTTTCCCACATTTTCCGGTGGAGAGAGCTCATTTCCAAAATCATCTCCAGCTTAAGGGCTTTTTTTCCGGACTCTTTCCATTTTAATATATTATTTTTAATTATCTTTTTATTTGATTTTTGATTCGATTTTTTAATTTGAATTTTGTTTCGGTTTTATTTATTTATTTAATTCTATTTTGAAATAAAAGAAAAACACTGATAGGATATGGCCTAGCTGCTAGACCTAAGCATCGAGCTCAATATAAACGCAGCTCGGCCCAATTAGAGCCCTACACAGTTCGGCCCAGTCAACTACAACCTACTTCAAAGAGACTTCTATACCAAGGACAACTCCTACATCGACCACAATTCAAGCTCCAAGAGATATAGAAGCTCGGTGTTTATCCAAAAAAGGAGGAGATCAAGCCAAATAGTCCTAATAGGAAAAGACTTGTAATCCTAGTCGGGTTACATATGTAAATACCTATAAATAGGGGTTGGGAATAGATTGAAAAAGGAGAGAACAATCTTTGTACAAACTATACGCATACTCTCGATAAAAGCCATACACACTTTCGCTCCGTGGACGTAGATCTATCACAATAGATCGAACCACGTAAATCTTTTGTGTCCCTTTTCGTGTTCATTAAATCTCAGTTTTCGTGCATTAATTACCTTGCAAAAATAAGATCGATCACTGGCGCCGTCTGTGGGAAATCAAAATCTGTGAATCTCGATCAAATTTTGCAAGTTTGCTACAATCACGATGGCCAGAAAATCAACACGATCTACTGCTGCCGCTAATAAGTCTGCCGCCGAGGCTGCCACTACCGCCGCTAAGGAGAGGGAAGCCCAGCATAAAAACGCCCAGCAAACCCCTCAAGAATCCAACGAAGCCTCCAGCCAGCCGCCTAGCTCTAATCGCAGACGCCCCGGGAAGGAGCATGCGCAGACTCCAAAAGGGCATGTGGGAGACATCCTGGTGGACCAGTTCGGCAAACCACTCCACCCCAGCCAAGAAGGTCGCAACAGTGGTCATGACGAAGAGGAAGTCCCAAAGCTCTAGCCGCATGAACTTGAAGATGCAGTGAAAAGTTTCCTCGCATATAAAGGCCCAGAATTCCTCCAGTTCGTCAACCAACAAAGAGCTGGAATACGACATGGAGAACGTGGAGCTACATCCCGTTCCCATCAGTAACACAATTCTCAAAGCATCTAAATCGTGGGCGCACGAGACGCGGCACCTCGTCAAAGGAGGTTCGATGATAAACGCCGAGGAAACTACAGACCTTCACCTCGGCGTAGCATCACCCCACCTCGTCATCACACTATTTCACCTCGGCGTGACGACGATTACCGAGAAGGGAGATTTACTGTTTACAGTAAGATCTCTACTCCCTTCACCAACAAAATACTCTACACTCCTCTCCCGGAGAAGTATCGAGTACCTCCGATCAAGCCTTACAACGGCTCATGCGATCTGAGGAATTTTTTGTCCCAATATCAATATAATATGATGAATCAAGGTCTCAGCGAGGATACCTACATGTGTAAGGTATTCCCCGAACTTCTCATCGATAACGCTTGTAGTTGGTTCGATAGCCTGCCTCCATGCAGTATCGGATCATACGCAGACCTACTCGATGCTTTCGAACGCAGATTTTTCTAGAAAGTCGAGGCAAAAACCACCCGGCCCAACTTCTTTCCATAAGGCAGAGACGAGGAGAATCAATAAGCGACTTTATAACTAGGTTTAATGAGGAAAGCCTGAAAGTCGATCGCTTGACTGACGAAGGCCTTATCTCGACCTTCCAAAATGCCATCCAATCTGGTGCTCTCTACAAGGAGATCATCAGGGAAGAGTCTCGGACATCAAAGCAGCTGTGGAGCATAGCGGATCGGTTCGCACGCACAGATGAAGCGGATAGGAAGAAGCGCGAGGCTGATAAGCCTGAACCATCCGATCGGAGGAAAGAAGAGCGCAATGACCGAAGTCAAAGCCGTCGAAGTACCTTAGATAGACTGCAGCGAGGCCCAATTGAATCCCGACTTGGACCTCGGCAAACTCCGGAGAAGACCCAGTTTACACCACTGACAAAGCTGAGGACAGAGATTTATGAGCTTCATACCAACCTATTTCAGAAACCTCAGCCCATGTCACGTGGTGGGTCGAAACGCCGATCTAAGGACAAATATGCCGATTCCATGAGGATTACGGCCATGACACGGAGGACTGCAGGGAACTAGCTGCGGATATCGAGCACATGATGCGCGACGGTACGTTTAGAAAGTACCAAAGTCGCGGCCAACATGATGCCCGACCCCAGGGCAGGGGAAAGCGTAAAAATTGAGGAGGGAACAATTGCGCCCCCCATGTCGACAAAAAGCCGAGGCCTGATGATGAGGATGAAGATGAAGATCAACCCCAGATCAACCGAATCATCACCGCTATTACCAGGCTTCCACAAGGAGCAATGAAGTCAGTCACTCAAGGCCGAGGCCAGAAGTCCTCCTGCAGACGAACCTTTATAGAAAAGGTTAAAAAATTACGAGGCCATTACTTTCTCGGAGAAGGACCCGGTGCCACCAATGATACCTTACCAAGATGCCATTATGATTGAGGCAGTGGTGGCTAATAAGTTCGTCCAACGAATCTTCATCGACAGTGGGGCCTCGGTAAGCGTGCTCTTTAAGGATTGCTTTGAGAAGCTAGGGGTCGAAGAAGCTCTTTTAACACCAGCACCAATTCCCCTGAGAAGCTTCGTCCAATAAGAGACGCAAACCGAAGGGATAGTTCAACTCCCAGTGACAGTGGGTAAGCACCCATTGTCATCCACTAAGCTCGTCAGTTTTTTTGTCGTAAAGGCGAACTCCCCCTATAACATCATCCTAGGAAGAGATTGGTTAGTCGCAATGAAGGCAATATGCTCGGCGTACCACCTAACGATCAAAATTCCATTGAAAAATGAGGTAATCGAGTTCGCGGTGACCAGAAAAGAGCAAAGGACTGTATGCAGATCGCCCTACGAGGTGTTGGAACACCTCAGCATCCGCAGGCATAGCAACTACAGAAACCCGAAGAGTTGGTGGAAGACAATTCTGCATTTTATGAGCCAGTGGAAGCCGTTGTATTGTACGAAAATGACCCGACTAAGGTCGTCAAAGTAGGCTTCGTTGGAGGAGCCGAACTTCGCAAGCAAATTGTCCAACTACTTCGGGAATATATAGATGTCTTCGCTTGGTCACCGCTTGACATGACCGGAGTTTCACCAGATATTATCACACACTGGCTGAACATTGACCCCGGAGTAAAGCCAGTCCGGCAAAAGCAGCGGGTATTCGCAGCAGACCGGAACCAGGTCATACATGACGAAGTGCACCAACTGTTAGAGGCATGAATACTCTTCGAGGTCAGATATCCGACGTGGATTGCTAACCCAGTGATGGTGAAGAAACAAGGAGGAGGTTGGCGAATGTGTATCGACTACACCGACCTAACACTGTCCCAAAGACTGTTATCCCCTCCCCAACATCGACAAGAAAGTCGAGGCTCTGGTCGGCCATAAGGTTTTCAGCTTCTTAGATCTGTATAAGGGATATCACCAAGTCTTGATGAGTGACAAAGACGCACCGAAGACAGCTTTCATCATTGACTTCGGTGTCTTTGCATACAAAAAAATGTCTTTCGGACTAAAGAATGCTGGAGCCATTTATCAAAGAATGGTGGATAAGATATTCGAGCCCCACATCGGCAAAAATGTGGAGGTATATGTGGATGGCATCGTCGTCAAAAGCAAGGAGCCAGCCACCTGTGCCGACGACCTCAAGATCGTCCTCGGCCTCCTTTGGAAAGTCAACCTAAAGCTGAATCCTGAAAAGTGCACCTTTATGGTCCGATCCGGAAAATTTTTAGGATGCTGGGTTTCTCAAGAAGGATTAAAGGCCAACCCGTCTAGGGTCTGAGCTGTCCAAGAGATGAAGGTTCCGGAGAAGATACAAATTGACGGGCTGCCTAGATGCCCTAAGACAGTTCCTTTTGAAAGCGGCAGAGAAGCAACCCCCGTTCTTCAAGATTCTTAAGAAGAACCCGGTTTTTAAATGGGAGGAGGAACAGAAATCAGCGTTTGCCGACCTGAAAAAGTACCTCTCCAAGCTTCCAACATTGTCGGTCCCACACGAAAGAGAAATTCTCTCCCTATACCTCGCGGCTTCGGATGAAACTATAAGTGCAGTCCTAGTACGTGAAGAAAAATGTCGGCAACTCCCGGTATACTTCATCAGCCGAGCACTCAAAGGACCAGAGACGAGGTACCAGCCATTAGAGAAGATCGCACTAGCGTTAGTAAACGCTGCAAGGAGGCTACGACCTTATTTCCAGGTACATCCAATACAAGTCCTCACCGACCTTCCACTTCGGCAAGTGCTATTGAAGCCTGAAGCTTCGGGGAGAATTGCGAAATGGGCATTTGAGCTGGGTGAGCACGACATCAGCTACTGTCCACGCAGTGCTATCAAAGGCCAAGCCTTAGCTGACTTCCTTGTGGAGTCTAAATTTATAGAAGCACCGAAGCTACCCAATACCGCCTCAGACATTGTCGGAGCCGAACCCACAAATAGACCGCCCAAACACTGTTGGAAGGTATACGTGGACGGGGCTTCTGGAAAATCAGGAAGCGGTGCAGGCATCATACTTCTCAGTCCAGACGAGCAGGAGATAACTTATGCACTTCGGTTCGACTTCCCTACCACGAACAATGAAGTGGAGTACGAAGCCTTAATTGCAGGACTTCGCCTCGCTCAAAGTCTCCAAATACGAGTTGTATAAGTCTACTGTGACTCCTAAGTCATAGTTAGCCATATGCTTGGCACATACAAGGCAAAAGGCGACAGAATGAAGAAGTATCTCCAAAAAGCTAAGAGTCTGCAAGAAAGCTTCACCTACTTTGAGTTGGTACGAATCCCAAGAGGAGCAAATACCCGAGCCGATGCTTTAAGCAAATTGGCATCCTCGTCAACAAGCTCTCCCGTGGAAGGAGTCAAGCACCAAAGTATAGAGGAAGCCGAGGTCGGCCTCGTAATTGATGATGATGCGCCGAATTGGATGACTCCTCTTCAGAATTATTTGGAGAAGGGCGAGCTACCCAGCGACAAGCTTGAGGCAAGAAAGTTCTTAAGCAAGTCAACGAAGTATGTTCTACAGGAAGGAATTCTGTACAGAAAGTCATACCTTCAACCCCTCCTAAGATGTGTCGGGCCGAACCAAGCAAACTATGTGTTACGTGAAGTTCATGAAGGGTCATGTGCAAGCCATATCGGAGCTAGAGCACTGTCAAAGAAGGTCATGCGCTGGGGATACTATTGGCCCACGATGTTCCAAGACGCAGTCGAACTGGTCAAAAAGTGCCCAAAATGTCAAATCCATGGGAAGGTGCCGAGATTACCTCAAACCGACCTTGTAAGCATGCAAAGCCCGTGGCCGTTCGTGCAATGTGGAATTGACATCGTCGGACCATTTGATAAAGCTCCTAGACAGCTCCAGTTCCTCATCATAGCCATCGACTACTTCACTAAGTGGGTCGAAGCCGAACCCTTGGAAAAGATTACAAGCAAGAACGCCCTCAACTTCGTATGGAAGAATGTGGTTTGCCACTTCGATGTACCTCGCATCCTCGTTTTGGATAACGGAACAAATTCACCGATCGGACATTCAGAGAACGGTGTGAAGGGCTTCACATTCACCAAAAGTTCACTTCGGTAGCTCATCCTCAAGCGAACGGCCAAACTGAAGTTACGAACATAACGATCGTCAAGGGACTCAGACCCGCCTCAACAAAGCCAAAGGAGATTGGGCAGCAAATTTACCCCAGGTCCTATGGTCGTACCGAACAACTCCCCGGACCTCGAACGGTGAAACACCTTATAGTTTGGTGTATGGAACCGAAGCAGTGATCCCGGTAGAGATCGGCCTACCGAGCCCGCGCACTCTCAACTTCACATCCGAAGTCAATGAGGAAGACCTCCGAACCGAACTGGATCTGTTGGAAGAGAAACGAGAGCTCGCCTACATAAGAGAAACCAAGTATAAGCAACAAGTAGCTCGGTATTACAACCAAAGAGTGAAGTACCAACAATTCCAAGCAGACGATCTCGTACTTCGGAACAACGAGGTCAGTAAAGCAGAGAGGCTCGGCAAGCTTGAAGCCACATGGGAAGGACCGTACCGAGTTGAAGAAATCCTCGGCAAAAGGTCGTACAAGCTCGCCCATTTATCCGGTGAGCCCTTACCCCGCACATGACACATTACTCATTTAAAGAAATACTTTGTATAAGTGGATGAGAATAATGTCCAAGATCAGTTCATTTAAAGTCGTAGGTGTTAAGAGTCAAGTCGTCTTGTCAGCTGTTTTCTTTTTTTAAAACTTTGGTTTTTTATCAATAAAATTTTATTTTTTTCCTTTATTATTCGTTTAAGTTCTTGCATATCATATCCTACATGTCTCTCTCTCCCATTTATATTTAGTATTTTGATATTTTATTTTAAAACCCTGACGAGGGTAACTTAATAAACTCCATATTTGGGGTAAATTCCAAACGCGCGTACCAACCTAACCTTGTTAAAAATAAAAGTACAAACTGCCTCGGCTTAAAATGAAGGCACCACCTTTGTTAAAAGCTAGGAAGAACTACTTTTGTTTAAAACGAGAAGGCACCACCTCGGTTAAAACAAAGATACGACCTTTGTTTAAAACGGAGAAGAGCCTAAACCTCATCTGAAGTCGAGGTCGTGCTAATTAAAGCCTAAACTTCATCTTTGACGAATTCATGCTATTCAAAGCCTAAACCTCGTCTGAAGCCGAGGTCGTGCTAATTAAAGCCTAATCTTCGTCTTTGACGAAGTCGTGCTATTCAAAGCCTAAACTTCGTCTTTGATGAAGTCATGCTATTCAAAGCCTAAACCTCATCTGAAGCTGAGGTCGTGCTAATTAAAGCCTAAACTTCGTCTTTGACGAAATCGTGCTATTCAAAGCCTAAACTTTGTCTTTGACGAAGTCGTGCTATTCAAAGCCTAAACCTCGTCTGAAGCCGATGTCGTGCTAATTAAAGCCTAAACTTCATCTTTGACGAAGTCGTGCTATTCAAACCCTAAACCTCGTCTCATGATGAGGTAATGCTCATTATGGCCTACCTTTGTTTAAAACAAAGAAATATACCTATGTTAAAAATAAGGTAAAAGGCTAATACAAGTACAAAAAAATTCCGTTTTATTTCAAAAATGGAAAATTACAATTACATGGTGATCAAGACGAACTCGAAGGCTTGGGTTTGCTAAAACTAAGCCATCTTGTGAGAAAATCACCGTCGGAGTTAAAATTTAAAACTTCATCTATATTGAAGCTGCCTCGACCTTGTTCACCACCACCTCATCCTTGACTCCTACCCCTACCCGATTGAAGGCTCCGACCTCGTCCTCATCGAGCCAATGATTGCCGTTCTTGTTCATAAAACTCCTTCAAGTGGCGCATGAGTCTCATATTCGATCGACTCGTGGGAGTAGACGAACTCGAGGGACCGGCGGCAGTAGACGAACTTGAAGGGCAAGCGTTCTTTGCCAACTAAGCAGCCAACTTCGGACGCCGAGCTAAGATCACTTCGTACATGCCGGCTACTCGTTTCATCTCGACCATCTAATCTCGGAGCTGCCAGGAGTCCACCCCGTATCTTTCTTGGTAATCCTGGCACCGGGCTGCAACCTCTGTCACCTTTGCGTCCACTTCAGCAATGGTTTCCCGCCGTTTCGGCGGACAATGGCCTCATACTCCGTGCTCCTCGGCGATCCTATCAGCTTCTTCCTTCGCGGCATCAAACTTATCTCCCATCTCCAAGAGCCGAGGTTGAAGCTCGTCATTCCTGATTCTAAATCTCACGTCGGCTTTGTCCTGGATATGGCCAGCTTGGTCTTTCCAATGAAGGACTTCGACATTCTTAGCTTCAAGAGCTCGCAGTAAGTTATTGATTTGGGCTATATACGGAGATGCATCGAAAAGTTCCGGAAAAGAAGAAGACTACATAAACACAAAATAATTTCAATTAAAACTTGAGGTTTTATAGCCACTAGGGCAGAGGTGAAACGACATCCTAATGATGCCGTAGTACAAGTGCCCTACACAAAAAAAAATAAAAAATACAAGGAGGTGATCAACTGACTACTCCGGCGTTCACTTCATCCTCATGAGAAGCCCCGACAGTAGCCGGAGCAGTTTCACCCTCACCCCTGACTTCGGCCTCCTCGTTCTCCTCAACTTCCACTTCTTCGTGGCCAGCATCCTCCGCCTCGGTCTCCGCAGTGTGGCTGAGGCCAGTGATCAGCTCCTCCAGCTCGTCATCCCGGTCGACCGGGCAATTTTCCACCACCTCGGCAGTCAGAACAGTGGATGCCGAGGCCAAGCTATCCAGTAGAGGGATAACTTGGATGCCCTTCAGTAAGGCCTCGGTATACTTACAGTGCACGGCCTCATCCGACATCTCCTGATAACCGTACTTGGATTTATCCAAGTCTGGAATATCAGCAACAATGTTGTCGATGGTGTCACTGATAGCACGAGCATTCAGGACCGAGGCCACCTGCCCGGCAAGCTCTGAGAACTTCTCGGACCGGAAGAGTCTCTCTGTATACGCCCGAAGCAGCGGCCCCTGCCCGGCAACCATTTCGGCTTCCCGCCGCCTCGTTGCCTCCGCCTCGGCCCTCCACGAGGCCGCCTCCGTCTTCGCCACCTCGGTAGCAGCCCGCTCCACCGCCAGTTTTTTTTCGGCCACCGCTAATCGGTTGGCGAGGCCGCCCTTCTCGTTTTCCAAGTCACGACGGATCCGGGCCACCTCGTTGTAGCGGTCAACCCCCGTGGTTAGGAACCCGCTCAATTCTGAGGCCAGATCGATCAGCCTCGTCGCCATATCCTCGGCACCCTACATCACCAAATGTTCATGTTAGCAAAAAATAAAGGAGATGCCGAAGTACAGATGAAGGCACGATACTACCTCAGGGAACGGCCGACGCCGATTCACCAGTTCTCTAAAACCCTGGCCACCTACACCGCCAGACTATCGGACTGCAGTGATAGTGCAATCCTTCTCTTCGACCGAAGTGGCAACAACTAACTTCTGTAGTTTCTTTTTACGAATGAGGGGTCGCTCTGGAGGGGACCCCATGGGTGATGAGCCTAGTCCGCTCTCTATTCGCTCTGATGAAGCCTCGGACGTCAGCTTCTCAATAGAGCTGGACCTTGTCCTCTTCAGACCGAGTAGTTTCACTGCAAAGAAACACAATATCAGCCTTATCACAATGACATGAAAAACATAACACATGATAAAAACGGACCAAGTGGAGCCTCACCCTTCACCGGCTCAACCATGGAGTCTGGATCATAAGGGCTCAGCCCCACCCTCGCAAGATCAGCCTTGGTGAACTCTTCCTCGACGAGGCTCATTAACACTTCCTTAAGCGCACCGAACTTCTCTTCGGTGCCTTGGTTCCTCAGCTTACCCACATTCCACATGAAATATGGGACCTCACCAAACCGGCAGAAGAAGAACTTAGACTGCCAATTCGGGATCTTTGACTTCGTCTTGACTATAAAGTCAAGACGGGGTGTCAAGTAGTACCACCCTTTGAATGAATTGAATTGAAAATATTTCAGAATCAGCTCTACTAACAGGCTGACCCCATGACGACTACTAAGTATGCCTAAACCCGTGAACTGCCTAAACGAGTTCGGCATTATTTGAGCTAAGGGAATGCCGAACTTCCGAAGGAGATCGGCGAAAACAGAGGGAAGGGGAAGACGAAGACCGTGGTTTAAACAATCTTCGTAGATAGTTATGAATCCAATCGGAGGATTTGATGCCCTATCCTCCGGCCGAGGAACTACAATCTCTACCGAGTTGGGAAATAAATAATTTTTCGCAATTTTCAAAATTGCGGATAAATCTAGGGTTGAAGAAAACTTTGACACTGTTCCGACTGAATCAATGGGAGAAGCAAACACTACCCTACACTTTGAAGGAATGTCCGACTCTACGGTATATACATCTATATCTACATTTTCCGGCGGATGGGATACCGGCGGCGACATGGACCTTTCACCAGAATCCCGACTATCACTACCGCTCGATTCACGAATAAAAGAAGAGGAAGCCATGAAAACTTACTTTTCAAGCGCTGGAAGACTGTGGCGAGAAAAAAAATTCACTGGATTCTGGCACAACAACACCGGCAACGCTGCAAATCATGAAGTTGAAGGTGAATCGCCAAGTTTTTAGGGTCCCAAATTTCGAAAATGGCTAATTTTGGCGTATGAAAGAAGTTTTATCAACTTTCCGCCTTTCCGCATCCCCTCCACGATATGCACATGCCTACTTTATCGGGACCCCAAACGGCGCATTTAAGGTAACTGACACATCACGTGTTCGACATCACCCTCAATGCTGACTAGCGTTAAGCCACTTCACTCCACTATTTACTTACCTTGTAATTAAACGAGATAGTACAAAATCGACATCGTCCAAACGAGGCGGTACGCATTCTGACTTCGTCAAAATCTAATTTTCGAAGGGGCAATGCGAATTTAATTCGACCTCGTCCAAACGAGGCGGTACGCATTCTGACTTCGTCGAAATCTAATTTCCGAAGGGGCAATGCGAATTTAATTCGACCTCGTCCAAACGAGGCGGTACGCATTCTAACTTCGTCGAAATCTAATTTCTGAAGGGGCAATGCGAATTTAATTCGACCTCGTCCAAACGAGGTGGTACGCATTCCGACTTCGTCAAAATCTAATTTCTGAAGGGGCAATGCGAATTTAGTTCGACCTCGTCCAAACGAGGCGGTATGCATTCCGACTTCATCGAAATCTAATTTCTGACGGGGCAATGCGAATTTAATTCGACCTCGTCCAAACAAGGCGGTACGCATTCCGACTTTGTCAAAATCTAATTTCCGAAGGGGCAATGTGAATTTAATTCGACCTCATCCAAACGAGGTGGTACGCATTCTGACTTCATCGAAATCTAATTTCTGAAGGGGCAATGCGAATTTAGTTCGACCTCGTCCAAACGAGGCGGTATACATTCTGACTTCGTCAAAATCTACCGACGGGGCAATGCGAATTTTAGTTCGACCTTGTCCAAATGAGGCGGTACGCATTCCGACTTTGTCAAAATCTAATTTCCGAAGGGGCAATGCAAAGTTAAGCTCGACCTCATCCTAACGAGTCACTGCATTTCGACTTCGTCAAAATTCTAATTTCGACGGGGCAATGCACTTTCATTACTCCTACTTCAACTTTCTACCCCGAGTCACACCCTCACTTCTATATCTTTTGGGGGGGGGGGATGTGATAGGATATGGCCTAGCTACTAGGCCCAAGTATTGAGCCCAATATAATTGGGCCCCGACAGTTAAGCTTAGGCAACGCAGCTCAGCCCAATTAGAGCCCTACGCAGTTCGGCCCAGTCAACTACAACCTACTTCAAAAAGACTTCTACACCAAGACAACTCCTACATCGACCACAGTTCAAGCTCCAAGAGATATAGAAGCTCGGTGTTTATCCAAAAAAGGAGGAAAGATCAAGCCAAAGAGTCCTAATAGGAAAAGACTTGTAATCCTAGTCGGGTTACATATGTAAATACCTATAAATAGGGGTTGAGAATGGATTGAAAAAGGAGAGAACAATCTTTGTACAAACTATACGCATACTCTCAATAAAATCCATACACACTTTCGCTCCGTGGACGTAGATCTATCACAATAGATTGAACCACGTAAATCTTTTGTGTCCCTTTTCGTGTTCATTAAATCTCAGTTTCCGTGCATTAATTACCTTGCAAAAATAAGATCGATCAAACACATTTTTTGGATTTTTTAATTAAATTAAAACAAACATAATTCAAACATACAAAGTACAATTTGATTTCAAATAATTTAAAATACGCAATAATAATTAAAAACGCTAATTGTTGCCCTTACGCGCTCACATCTCTTCGACCAAATAGTTGTAAAAATCGTCGTGTTTGGTCCTATCGCGTAACGACGCGTTGCGCTCCACGTACGCCTGAAACGAATCAGGGGCTCCTCGATTCACTTGTGCATTTGCAGAAGTAGACGCCTTCTCTTCAGAAGGGGCCCAATTTTTAACATCCGTTCCTTCATCCTCGATTATTATGTTATGCAAGATCATACAAGCATACATAATATCTTGTATACTATCACGTTATCAAAGTCGTGATGGGCCACTGACCATGCCTCAACGAATTTGTAAAGTGCCAAAAGCGCGTTCCACATCTTTGCGCTCCGCTTCCTGCATAGCTTTGAAACGCTCCACTTTTTCATCAGTGGCATGCGGAGGGGCTGCCACGAAAATGAGCCACTTTGGATACATCTTGTTCGCCAGGTAGTAGCCCATTGCTTTTCGTTGGTGAGGAAATAAACCGAAGGTGCAGTTTCTTTGACGACATCGCTGAACACCGGCGATTGATTGAGAACGTTGATGTCATTGAGTGCTCCGGCGATCCCGAAAAAGGAGTGCCATACCCACATATCGTGAGATGCAACAGCCTCAAGGATCATCGTAGGGTGGCCATTATCCCCACGTGTGTACTGGGCCCTCCACCCCACTGGACAATTCTTCCAAGCCCAGTGCATGCAGTTGATCGAACCAAGCATCCCTGAAAAACCGTGGCGTGCCTCGTGCATTGCCAGAATTTGTGCACAATCATTTCTGTCTGGCCTCTTCAAATAATGACCACCGAAGATGGTTCGAATCGCCTTCGCAAAGCGTTTCAACAAATCTATTGTGGTGGTCTCCGACATTCGCAAGTACTCGTCGTACTGGTCGCCAGCGCCTCCGTAGGCGAGTTGACGCAAAACGGTGGTGCACTTCTGGAGGGTTGAGAAACCCGGCCTGCCTAGTGCATCGCATCGTTGTTGGAAATACTCATCGCGACTCTCCAACACTTGCACGATACGCAAGAACAGGTTTGGCATCCGAAAACGTCTATGGAATAAAGAATCCGGGTAAGTGGGTTATTCAGCAAAATAGTCGTTGAACAATTGCGTTGCTCCTGTGACTTGATCTCGATCGATTATTTGCCTAGACGGATATCTTCGGCATTTTTTCGGCTCCTTGACTTTTTCCTTCTTCTTCTTTGCTTCTTGATGTTTCCGCCAAAGTTCGACCGTGCTCTGTATGTGTTGGTACATCGCTTCAAGTTTGCCGGAGGACGAGGACGAATCAGATGAAATTTCGGAAGAGCTTGACATATTGAAAATGAAAAAAAAATGGGACTAAAATTGTAGAAATTGAGGGATGTTTTAGATAGATTTGTGTGAGAATTGTGTAGAAATTGTGTAGGTGGATGTATGAATTTATAGGGAAAAATTGGGGAGGTGGCCGTTGGAGGCCAACGTTCAAATTCTTTTTTCTTTTTTTTAAATTTTTTTCTTTTTTTTTTGCTGATAATTTTATTTAAAAAAAATAATAATAATAAAATTAAAGGTTGACGTCATAATGACATCAGCCGTGAGGAGAGAGGGAGGCCCGAGCCGGGCTCACTCCCTACCGGGCTCGCCAGCGCGCGAGAGGGGCTCGGCGGCGGGCTCGAGCCCCTCGCCCCTGTTGCGCTGGAGATGCTCTTACATTCAAATCATCGTAAATGATTTTTTTTATCATTCAAAATGTTACAATTTATTATTTTATATAAATCACGTCTATTCAAAAACTATAACATTTCGAACGGGACGGAGAGAGTATGCAATTTTCTCCAAAAAAAATACCCCAATATGTAAACAAAGTGGAACGGTCCAATGCTCACCATGGACACGATGAATGTGTCCACGAATAATGTATCAAAAAATAAACAAAAAAAAATCATATGGTTAAAAAAATAAATCCTAATTGAAAAAACTGACAATGTGTAGCAATGAACATATTAAGTGCGCTAACGGTACAATATTTATGTATAAAAAAAATAAAATAAAATACTATTTCAAGTATCAAGAGTTCCTTTTTGTTTTAGTTTTGTTTTTTGTATTTTCTTAAAGCCAGATTTTGAAGAGTTGTATAAATTAGTCCTACCATGATGCGAACGTCCACGGCCTACATGTCAGCTTATCTCAATTTCATTCATGTCAAAATTCATCAATGCCATTTGAATTTAATGCATCTTATCTGCTGCTTTCTAGTAATTTCTAATTTGGCACTCCTCATCAATCAATGTGCTTTGCCTTATTATTATTATTATTATTATTATTATTATTATTATTATTATTATTATTATTATTATTATTATTATTATTATTATTATTATTATTATTATTATTATTATTATTATTATTATTATTATTATTATTATTATTATTATTATTATTATTATTATTATTATTATTATTATTATTATTATTATTATTATTATTATTATTATTATTATTATTATTATTATTATTATTATTATTATTATTATTATTAGTTTTAATGTGGTTCGCGATGAAGCAAGAATGGTCTAAGTACTAGTATTAAAAATGAAAATGTGTTTGGTGGAATATAAGAATCTAATGAACCATCATAATTAAAATGAAGTAATCTCAAAGATAACATTTGATAATGTTAGTGACCTAAGCCATAAGGTTATGAAGTGCAAATAGCATTTAACTTGTGTTTTTGCAAATCATGGTTTATTCGAGGCGCAGAGAAAATAACGACCGTGAATTCTCACGAATAAATAAATTTAGTAAGTTGGAATTGAAATTTGTACACATGCCATTAAATAGGAATTTAAATAGGAACATTTTTCTTTTTTACTTTTTGAAATAAGTTTTTGAGAATGAAAGCAGGGGATCTCTAGAGAATAGTAAAAGAAATTAAGAGATTATTGTGAAGTTGGTGGTTGACGAACTCTGATTTTCCTTCTAGTTGTCGGTATAGTGAATGGACTCTTGATCCCAAGTTATGATTTGTAAGATATTGGTTTCCTTCGCAATATGCCTACTCTAGAGATATTTCGCGTACCCACTTTTTGAATTTTACTTTTTTTCGACTAAAAAAAGTTTCTATATTCAAATTCCTAATTCTTTTTGTTTATAATTTGTGTGAGCTCACTTTGTGTTTGCACAAAATTTTAAGAAAAATAAAATAAAAGTGAAAGTGAATATTATCAATCAAAATATACAATCAGCAGACGCAAAATCACCTTAAATTCTCCGATTTGATTAAAGATGCCAAAAAATGTCAACAAATTAGTGCCTGAGTTGAAGCAATGATGATAAAATTACATCGAGCCAATAAACCTTAATCTCCAAAAAGAATGTGCTGTAAAGCGGCGCACACAATCATTACACAGATTTAATATTTCTTAAATTCACAATTACTACTAGATCTACTTTTGCTACTACCTCCATCCCAATAGATTAGTCATAGTTTGAATATTACACAAACCAACGTTTGGTCAATAAAGTTGGAAAAGTACAAATTTAAGAGTAAATTAATGTGAAAAAGTACAAAAAGTACTAATTGGGCACTAAAATCTAAGTTAAATATTTCTTTATTTAGAAATGTGACTAATGTAATGAGACGGACCAAAACGGAAATGTGACTAATATAACAGGATGAAGGTAGTACTTCCTCCGTCCCAAGATTAATGAGACCCTTTCCATTTTGGGTCGTCCCAAGATTCTTGACACTTTTCCTATTTTAGAAATAATTAACATCTTAAGTGCACAATTAGTTATCCCTTATCACCATTTATATACATAATCTAAATATCTTAAAATTAATTTTAATTAAAAAAAAAATTAAATGTCGGAGCATTTAAATCCCACCCACCAACAGATTAAAACCCTCAATATACCCAAAATTAATTGATCTATTCCCATTTTTTGCTTTTCCCATTTCATTGTTGTTCTTCGTGGAATCCGCCCAAAAACCATAATTTCCCCATCTCTCTCTATCGTCCCTTCCCAAATCGCTCTCTCTTGCCATGAATTCCCTCTCTCAGAGCACTGAAAGCCAGTCGGTTCCGTCGCCATGGGTATCAACTCGTGCGGCGAGGCAACCGGCGGCTCGGGTTGACAGGCCAGTGCGGCAACGCCGCCATGTTTCATGTCGCCGTGAACCCCTAAAATTTAGGGATCTTTCACGCGACGACAGTTCAAGCCCCCCTCGACGTCCTTGTCCGATCTCCCTGCCTATTCTACCTGGCAGATATGGGAATTTACGCCGGCAACCCATTGATTGCACATGCGCGATCCCCAGCCCACCGGTACCCCTAATGGAAGCTTCTGGGGTGGCAACCCCTCAAACGGCGACGGCGGGCCTGTCTTGTCTTCTCACTATTGCAGCCTCTGATGAAGCTCTATTTGCAGATTTGCCGGTGCCGCCGCCGATCAATTTTGAGGTGGATGGCCCCCTGGATAGCCAACTAATAAGCTTGGGTTCTCCTTGCTACTACCGGGATGGGTTCCCTGTCTATTTCCCTTTCCACCTAACCACTCAAGAGTGGGAATCGGTTGAGGCTGCTTTGATCATGAAATGGCAGAGGCGGGGTTTCCTAGGCAGTGAGATCTGTCTGATTTGCCTTGAGAATTCATCTTGAGTTTGCTTTTATTTCTCTCTGCTCCTAGTATTTGCCTGATTTGTCTGTCTGATTTGTGGGATCTTTGTTATGGATGCTTTAGTATTATGTTCGATGACTTTGTGTGGCAATGATCAATTTTTTGGCTCTGCTTTATATGTGGTGAATTTCAACTCTCTGTGTGATCATTGATTGCTCTATTTACTTGATCAAAGTTGCATTTATTCAAGAGTGGACAGAGGTAAATTAAACTGTATTTTCCCATTCAAAAGATGAAGAGCACTTACAATAATCTTTTGAAATATAAAATGCAATAATCATGTCCCTAGATAGACTACTGCATCTACAAAAAAGCAAAATTAGACTTCTTCTTTCATAGTCTCTGTCTTCAGCATCTCCTCTAAAAAAATGAAGTGCTTGCCATGTTTAGATCCAGCCCTGTTAGCTGCTGCATCCCTAATCTTGCACATAACAGCTCTATGCCCCTTATCTGGCCATTCTGAACCAGATATTCAATACTATCCCTTGCTAGTTCAATTGGAATTGTGAGACTGGTTGGCAAAACCCCTTCCCTTATCATGTTATCCTTTGCCATGTGAGGGCTTTTGTAGTTGTTGTGGCCCTTCACCTTCATAATCTCTGTTAAGCAACACTGTAATGTCAGAAATACCTTGTTCAAGGTCATTGCTGGGAGGTCATGAAATGCTTCTTGCACAGCATTAACTAGATCATCTAAATTTCTGCATACTCTCCTATGCTGTAGGCTTTGAATTGCATTAAAGAAACCTAAGTCATTTATATTGGTATCTGGTGAATTTGGTGGCTGTTGAATGAGCCTAATATTGAAACCATCTTGAGTTGCTGCAGCTCTGAAATCTGGATCCGAATCTTTAATGTGTGGCTTTGCATTGTCTTGTTGGATAAAAATGTCTCTGGATGCAGTCTGTGGCCACTTCTCTCTTATTGCAGGGATCACCTAGATTATAAAGTTTCAAGAAACTGAAATGATTAGAATGTGCTTATATGTGTGTATGTTATGTGACCTGTGATGCACAATATATGAGAGCTGAGGTCTTATTTTAGCTCTATGCCCCTTATCTGACCTGTGATGCACTGTATTGAGAGCTGAGGTCTATTTCTAGTGCCTAATCTTAAAATGATTAAGAAGATAATGCATAGAAAGTGTAGCACATGACCTTGCTGGTACCTTGTCAATAAGTGTGGCTTTCATTGTTTCTCTAGTGATTGAATCCACAGCTTTTGTATATAGTGTGCCCTTGGCTCTGTGTTTACTGTTTCTTATTGCTACTGCTTCAGTGGTGAAAGGGAAACATCCTATTTTCCCATCAAATAAGACTGTGCCATCATCACTAAGAATAGGCCGGCTAACTGCACACATAAACATGATCTTGCCAATAAATCTCTTAGATTTGCATGCTCTATAAGGCTCTTCTTCATCTGGTGCAAGGTAATACCTGCAATATGGCAGATGGTGGTTAAAATCTTGTCCCTATTGTGACCAATGATGCAAATATGTTGACCTGAGGTCCAAAAAAAAAAAAAATCATGAATAACTTCTGAAATAGGCAAACCTGTTTTTTCCTTTGGTGATGAAGAACCACTTCTCATCAATATGCACTATGTTGTGCATTGATGAGTACCTTAATGTGTTCATCACTCTATCTAGCTCAAGTGATTCCAAACTGAATCTCATTCTTAGAAACTTACAATCTGCTGTAAGTGAGGGCTTGATAAAACTTGCAAAAATCTTAAACAGTCCGGCCTTGCCCCATCTCTGCAAGGTTGATTTGCTTACTCCCATTTTCTCTTCCATTGATCTGTAGCAACCTCTCTCACTGACATCTAATGTCTTCATCAACTCATAATTAGGTTGCTTGTTGTGATCTCTTTTTCTTCCTTTTTTCCTTGATACTAAGTGTATTGCTAACCGTTGTGATTGTTGTTCTTTTGCAGCTTGCCACAGCCTTGATACAGTTGCTTTGGAGATATTGAATTGAGTTTGAGCTGCAAGAAGCCTACCTCTTTTCGGCTTCCCATTACTACTCCCTTGAAGAATGAACTGCACACATCTATTGCGCTCATCAGTGGTCAAATCCTTGCGTCTGTTCACCATTGATGCTGCTCAAGCCCCCCTCTTCCTTTCCTTATTTTTTTTTCTTCCTCACTGTGTTTCTCTCTGAGAACCCTTGAGTGATTAGATCTTAATTTGAATATTCATAGGGGAAGGTTTTCAATTTTGAAAAAAAGGCGCCTCTTCACTTTACTTAAATTACCGCCAATTTTTTTTTTAAGACATGTGCTTCTAATCGTGCAACATGTTGTGTAAAGAATCTTTAATTTATTTTATTTTTCTCATTTTTCGATTCATTGTTTGAGGTTTACTTGATCATTTTTTGGACTTTCAAATCGGAGGTTGTAAAAAAAAAATTAAGAAAAAAAATTAATTTTTTTAATGATGTCAGCAATTAAATTTAATAATTAAGCATAAATAAAATAGCATTTCTTTTCGTTTTTAATTCTGATACATAAATATAATGTTAAATACATAAAGAAAACTATAACACTAAACAATACACTTAAAATACTAAACACTCTCACATTAAATCCCGTACCGAAAAGAAAGGTCTCATTAATCTTGGGACGGAGGAAGTATTATTTATTGTTATTGCTGTATTATTTTATAATTAAAAAAAAAATTCCTAGAAAGAGCCAATATTTTGTGCAGGCGGCCCCTCCATATGCACCACATGCGTGTAAAATTACAGTGCATGAATGTCAAATATAATGACAAAAACTTGTGTCAGCCGAAGGCACCGTGCGGTTGGGCCCAAAGTGTCAATCTTTATACAGAAAAGTATCAATCTATATGAATAAAAGTGTCAATCTTTAACATAATTATTTTACGAATAAAATGATAATTTTTAAAAGTGTCAATCTTTATACAGAAAAATATCGATCTATATGAATAAAAGTGTCATTGTTTTAGCCCGGCCGCACAGTGCCTCCGGCTGACCCAAGTGTGTCCCAATATAATTGAATTTTAGGGCTCCATAGCACCTAAGTCATTTGACTCTTTAGGTTTTTAAATAATACATCAATCACATTATATTAGTCACATTCACTATTTGGCACGCTTTTCTACTGAAACCTAGTACGAGTTTTAAAATATAATTTTGTACTATCATTTTTTTTACGGGATAGTATCCCGTAAAAAAAACGATACTACAAAATTATATTTTAAAATTCGTACTAAGTTTCGGTAGAAATACGTGCAAAAAGTAAATGTGACTAATGTAATGGGACAGAGGTACTAGTAAATTAGTTAACTCCAAAAAAGAAAAAAATAGTAAATTAGTTTGTTCCTCGTGGTTCAGAATTCTATGGATCAACTAATCATGATCTGCACCCAGCTACCAGACCTAAATCTATGTACTCCCTTTAAAAATAAAAAATAAAAAAAATAAAAATAATAATAATAATTGGTTAATGATTTCGGATTAAGATCTAAACCAATCATTAGAGCATGGTTTTGATCGAGTTTAAAAATAAAAATTCGTACAAAATTCAATTAGAGAGCTTTTGTTATTGAGTTTAAAAATAAAATTCGCTAAAATATTAGAGAAAACAACACACTAGTATATACGCTGGGGCTTTAAAAATGGACGAAGGAGGTTAACTTTACGTTAAAAAATAAAAGAAGAAGAAGAAGATAAAATTTAAAAAATAATTATTTTACCCCGAAGCATTGTTGGGGTTGTTAAGGTATTGGATTTGATGTAAGGCTGTAAACCAGCCGAGTATTGGCATACTCCAGCTCAGCTCGATTAATAGTTTGGTTATTTGGGCTTTAATGTTTTGATTGATTTCAACTCGACTTATAATATTCGAGCTCGAGTTTAGCTCGACAAATATTCAATAGGAACATACTCAAGCTTGAACTCGATTATGAGCTCGATTGGGGGATCGATAATGGCCTTGCGAACATGCTCAATATGAAGCTTGCGAACAAACTCTATTATATACGAGCCGAACATGTTCGTGAGCAAATCAAGTCGAATACTTTATTGATCGAGCTTAGCATTTTTTCGAGTCGATTGCCGAGTAATTGTCATGTAGTTCGGTAACAAGATTCATTACCCGGATATTTTATGACGCAATCATCATTATGATAGAGTATTTATTTATGACCCAAAATTTAATAATCCAAACGCTAATCAGCAACATTTGAAGGGTCCACATTGGCTGAATTGTAGACGAAAGCCTTCAAAATAGTGGGCCTCCAATAAAAAGCCCAATACATTTTAGAAATTTACTACACAAATTATTGCATATAGCGCACTAATAACCCATTAAAAAATAGCCTATTTTGTAATCGAAAACCCTGCACAAATTTTATTAGCTGGAAGAATATAATTATTAGAGAATAAATTTCGGGAAATTATTTTAAAGAACTTATCCTTTAATTCAAATCCAATCTTAAACCCTAATTTACATGGAGCATGAAAATCCCCAAATTCACACACATTCTTCGTCACTCTAATTTGGTGGAAAAGGATTCAAACCTTGTCGAATTGCAGTTTCCAGCGCTCTGAACAGCGGCGTCGGAAGATCGTTCCAGTCGTACCAATCCCATCCGTCGCATTTATCGGGTTCCGTGTTTACAGCCGTCTGATCATCCTCGGCGAGCGCTGCGCGCATTAGAATTGCGATCAGCTGCATCGGCTTCGGCTCCGACAGCACGCAGTTGATCACAGTTAGCAGCTCTATTCCTTTGATCTCTAGCCCCGTTTCCTCCTTCACTTCTCTGGCTGCACATTCCTCGAATGTCTCCCCTGAGAATTAATTCGATTCGGGAATCAACAACAAACAATTCACCTAAACCGATTTTACCGCCAGAAATGATTGCAGAATACCATCAATGAAGCTAGTGTAGAATCGATAAATGACGTTACGAGAGGGATAAAATGCGGATTCTAACCGAACTCGAGGTGGCCGCCCGGAAGGGCGAAGGTGCCGTAGCCGACGGCGGTGCGGCGGCGGCCGAGCAACACCTTGTTTCCCTTCAGTAGAAAAACCCCCACCCCAACTACTGGCTTCGGTGGCGGCGACGTCATTGCTCAGCAATTGAAAAAAATCCGGGAGCTTCGACGTTGGCAACGGTGTAAATACAAACTGCAATCCTGTACATCCACGTGGAAATGTATTTAGTTTCACTTTATTAGTAGAAATGGTTTTGGATGTTCCCAATGCAGCAGTTTTGCAATATTTTCATATTTTGGGGAAAGGCACACGTCTTGTTCACTTGTTCCCACTTTTCCACCACCCAATTTAATTTATTTATTTATTATTATTATTATTATTATTATTATTATTATTATTATTATTATTTTAAAGTATTGTATATTTATTGTTACAATTATATTTTTTTTATTTGTCCAATTATTTATTTATTGAAAAATTGAGAGAAATAAATTTTATTAGTGTTAGTGCATCAATGAAAATTATCGGTGCATTAATGCTTTCTCCGTCCCAAGGCAGTAGATGTGTTTTTCTTTTGGGACGTCTCGCACCAATTGACACATTAAAATTATGATTTAAATGGTACAATTAGTAATCCCTTATATAGGAAAAGAATTGGGATACACTTGGGTCAGCCAGAGGCACTGTGCGGCCGGGCTAAAACAATGACACTTTTATTTATATAGATTGACACTTTTCTATATAAAGATTGACACTTTTAAAAATTGTCATTTTATTCGTAAAATAATTATGTTAAAGATTGGCACTTTTATTCATATAGATTGACACTTTTCTGTATAAAGATTGACACTTTGGGCCCGGCCGCACGGTGCCTCCGGCTGACACAAGTTTTTGTCAAAAGAATTAGGATTTAAATGGTACAATTAGTAATCCCTTAGTATATTTAACATTCTCTAATTGAATCTCATCATCTACTCACCTATCAGCACGTATTTCAATATAATTTGAATTCTTAAAGCTTAAAGTATCATAATTTGCTTGTTTGTTTTCCGTTTTTTTATGATTTTTATACCAAATTAAAGGTCTTGACACAATATTTCATTTAAGATCAGACATCAATATATTTTTATGCATCTATGATGCTCTAATTTTAAAATATGCATAAATACATAAACCACATTGCATCTCTAAACACAATACATTTTACATCTCTAGCACTCCCTCCTTAATTCTCATGCAAAAAGCAAAGGTGTCAACTGCCTTGAGACGGAGGGAGTACTAGTTTACCTCCACTAGTTTACGAGATCGACCCTTCCACTTTTACTTCACGATTCACTGAATCTTTGAGGATTTCGACGGATTAAGCTGGATTAGGGGCAAATCAAGTGATATTCCCCTTCGTTCGCGCTATTCCTCTAATACAGGATCGACCCTTCCACTAGTTTACTTCACGATTCACTAATTCTCCAAGGATTTCGACGGATTAAGCTGGATTAGGGGTAAATCAAGTGATATTCCACTTTGTTGGAGCTAATCCTCTAATACGTGATTGACCCCTTCCACTAGTTTACTTCACGATTCACTAATTTCCCACGGATTTCGACAGATTAAGCTGATTAGGGACGAATCAAGTGATACTCCACTTCGTTGGCGCTAATCCTCTAATATGGGATCGACCCATTCCACTAGTTTACTTCGTGATTCACTAATTCTCCACGGATTTCGATAGATTAAGCTTGATTAGGGGCGAATCAAGTGAAATTCCACTTCGTTAGCGCTAATCTTCCAATACGCGATCGACCTTCCACTAGTATATTTTACGTTCCACTAATTCTTCGAGAATTTGACCGATTCAGCTCAATTAGGGGCAAATTAAGTGGAATTCCACTTCGTTAGCGCTAATCATCCAATACGCGATTGACTCTTCTACTAGTTTACTTTACATTCCATTAATTCTCCGAGGATTCGACCGATTCAGCTCGATTAGAGGCGAATCAAAGTGGAATTCCACTTCGTTAGCACTAATCTTCTAATACAGGATCGACCGTTCCACTTGTTTACTTCACGTTTCACTAATTCTCCGAGAATTTCAACAGATTCAACTTGATTACAGGGGGAATCAAGTGATATTCCACTTCGCTACCGCTAATCCTTGGGGGATATGCGGTGCTGCGTCCCACCGGTTGTCTAGGATTTGGCTATGGTTTGCATCCGACGTACAACATGTTTGGTGTTCATCCAGTCCAGTATTATTTTTTCTGTATTTTTTAATGAACTGTGTGACAACATATTTAATGAAAATAAATTATTATTATTATTATTATTATTATTAATTTTTTTAATTATTACTAAAATTATTATTCTCTATACACAGATTTTGAATGGAAAATAATTTATACTCGTATATATTTTAGATTCAGAAAATAATACTCCCTCCATCCCATATTTGTTGACGCATTGCTTGTCGGCGTGAGAATTAAGACGAGAGTGTTTAGTGTGTTGTGTTTATGGATGTTGTTTATGTATATAGATCATATCAAGATCTTTAATTTGATATAAAATTTATAAAAATCGGAGATCAAACGAGCAAGTTATGATAATTTAAATTTTTAGAATTTAAATTATATTGGGATACATATTGTGAGGTGAGTTGATGATAAGATTTAATTACGGAATGTTAATTGTAATAGTGAATTTACTAATTGTACAATTTAAACTCTAATTATTTCTCAAAAATGAAACGTGCCAAGAAATGTGGGATGACCCAAAAAGAAATACACATCAACAAATATGAGACGGATTTTTACTAATAATTTATGTTACCTACGTTAAAAAAAATCTAGAAATCCGTGTACCTTAATAATTTGTGCTGCCAACTTCACAAAAAAAAAAATAAATAAATAAAATTCAATCATTGGAAACATTCCTTCAAAAACCACTAAGACAATCCTTCAAATCTGCACACTATCTACAAACAATTTTTGTTGACAATTTGGGTCCCACTTCGATGCCACATGGACGGCAGATATGGGCCGGTGCCATTATGACCGGTGTCGACGTCGAATTTCCCAAAAAATCCCAACAGAATAGAATATAGAAAATGATTGGTTTTTTTTTTTTTTTTGGGGTAAATAAATGGTGTTTCTTTTTCTAGAGAATAAATAAATGGTGGTTTTGATTTTTTTTATTTTTTTTATTTTTATCAGAGAAGAAAACATTTCATTAATAAAACAAAAGGAAAGGCACCAAGTAGACGTGCATGGGCTTTTCGGCCCGTCGGGCTAGCCCTAGCCCAGCCCTAAAGTCAACGGGCTGAGCCCTAAACCACAGGTCAACGGGCCCGAACCGAGCCCTAGACCGTGATGAAGGGCCGGGCTAGGTTCGACATGCGAAGGAACCGCGGCCCGCCGGGCTAGGCTTAGAACCGAAGGGCCAATAGAGCCGTTAGGTGGCCCGACGGAAAGAAACAGGACCGACGGGCCGGGACCGGCCCTACGGGCCCAACGGAAAGAAAACAAGGGTGTGGTTCAGCAGCTGCTGCTGCAGCATGCATGCATGCCCACCAACGACTCCTAGCCATTTGGTTGTCATCTTCCCCCTCCTCCAACACCTTCTTCCTCCATTCCTCCTATAAATTCATGGTATATTCAAAGATCAAACACCCAATTTTAATTCTTAAGCTTTCATTATCACTCTCAAGCTCTCACTCTCATTTTAATTCTCTCAAGCTCTCAAGCTCTTACTCTCTCAAGCTCTCACTCTCATTCTTGAAATCTCTATTGTCACTCTTTCAACTCAATCTCTATTCTCACTCTCACTTTCATAACTACACACACACATTATGTCTTCTTCCAAAGGAAACAAGGGTAAGGGCAAGGTGGTAGGTGGTGACGAAGAAAATAGCCGACAAACTCAAAGGTCAAGAAGGACGGAAATATCGGAGGAAATCTCAAGGCAAGTAGCCGAACGACTACAAGCCGAAGAATATGCGAGACTTCAAGCCCAAGAAGAAGAAGATGCGAGGTTTGAGGAAATGGTGAATACGATGGAAAGCCAAGGATTCGAATTTCATGGCTCCACCAACGACGACGATGAAGAGCACGACGACAACGAAGACGATCAACCTCCTCCTCCTTCATCAAGACCCAAGAAAGCACCGAAGTCCGACATCTTCAAGAAACACTTTCGACTTGTTGATGCTCCGGAGATCGAAGGCCAACCTCCTCTACCCGATGGTCGAAAGAGATTCCTTGCGTATTGCAACTATTGCACAACCGTTTATAAGTAGATCGAAAAGGGAGGTTATGGCACCATGACTAGGCACATGGAGAGCACGCATCCGAGTGAGTTCAGAATGTCTACTTCTCAAACTCAAATTCGAGGTGCCACTTCATCTTCGGAGACGGGTACGCCCTATTTATTTAAATTTGATAAAGGTCGATACGAAGATGCATGTGCTAGATATTGTGCTATGGAGAAACAACATTTTAATTATGCCGATAGAATAACGTATGAAGCATCCTATAAAGAAGGTTTAGGTCCCAATGCTAGTAAAGTTGCTAGAACTCAAATGCTTAAGAGGATTAGGCGTCAATGCATGGAAAAACAAAAAGATTTGATGAAATATTTACAACGTTTGGGTCATAAAGTTTCTATTTGTGCCGATGTTTGGACCGATGCATATAATAGGGCTAGTTATATGGGAATTACATGTCATTGGATTGATACAAAATGGACTTTGCAAAAACGTTTGATTGCATTTAGGGAGTTTGAAGAGCCTCACACGGCTCAAAATATTGTTTTGATTATTATCACCGTTTTAAATGAATATGGTTTGATTAATAAGGTTTTTTCGGTTGGTTTTGATAATGCAACGGCGAACACGGCTAGTATTCCTCAACTCATTGAAGCATGTGCACCATCTTTTGATGGAAAATATTTTCATTCTAGATGCATTTGTCATATTTTGAATTTATGTGTCCAAGATGCGCTTGGGATTTTTCAAGAGTCCGTTGTTCCTATTAAAAATGCCGTTAAATATTTGCATAAATAAAAAATATTGGGGAAAAAATGGCAAAAATATTGTCATTCAAAGAATATTGTTTATACATGTTTCAAAGCCGATGTATCTCATCGTTGGAATTCTACTTATGAGATGCTTAATAGTACGATGGAGTATAAGGGTCATTTATGTGATTTTTTTAGGAAAGAATTTTCCACGGCTCAATTAGTTCTTAATGAGAGTCATTGGGATGCATGTTATGATTTATATGGATTATTGAAGGTTCTTCATATGGCTACTAAACAATTATCGGGTGTTTATTATTGTACTTCCGTTAAAGTGTTGGAACATTGCATGTATATTGCCATGTCTTTTAAGGCTTGTTTTACTAGGCCAAACTTGCAAAGTGTGATTTATTTTATGGTTCAAAAATGGCTAAAGTATTTTAGGGAGATTCCGAAAGTTTTCTTGATTGCTAAATGTTTGGATCCTAAATGGAGATATGAAGGTGTTTGTCAAATGCTACAAATTTATTATGATGCTTTTTTGCAAACGGACTTTAGTAATGTTGTAATTGATGGTGAACAAATATTTTTTGATCTTCCTAATGTGCAAGATATGAAGGATGATCTACATAGGACTTTGATAGAACTTTTTGATGAATATAGGAGAAAGTATGGTAGTAATGAAGATAATACGGAGATTTCTTCTTCTTATACTATGATGCCTTCATTTGATTTTCCCTTTGCTATGGACTCAATGGATCCTTTAGTTAGACAAATGCAAGGAATGTACCAAAATAGAACCTATGATAATCCAAGGAGCCAAGGTAATAGTGAATTGGATATATTTTTGCAAACTCGTTTTGTTTTTGGTGTTGAAGATAGTGGTCCGTCGATCGACGTGTTGAAATGGTGGTCGAAGAGAGTGGAGTACCCAATACTCTCCATGATGGCGAAGGAGTTATTTGCCGTCCCGGCATCCACCGTATCCGTTGAACAAGCCTTTAGCACCGGAGGTCTTATGCTAGATCAAAGAAGATCAACAATGAAGCCGACAAACATTGAAGCTACCATGTTGCTCGATGATTGGTGTAGGGCCGACTTTAGAGCTCAAGAACCGGAATGGGATGATCGGAATGAGAGCGAAGATGAAGCCTTCACCGAGACGGATCGATCGGCATCAGCATCGGGTGCAGAATAGGAACCGTTGTGTTGTAATAAGAACTACGTCGACTTTGATTCCTCTATTAATATGAGGATACGTAGGCAATTCGATTTTAGAAATGAAATTGAGTTCAAGTCCCTTATTATAATTTTTAGTATTTTTCTTGTGAAATGTAAAAGTTCTTATTCAATTGTCAAAGTGATTAAATTGAGCTTAATTTAATGTTGTAATTTTTATCATTAATAATGCAAAATTGATCAATTGTTATGCATTTTCAACAATTTAATGAGTCATTTAAATATTTTTTTTAAAAAAATATACATTAAAAGTTGACAAATTAACATTTCCTATTCATTAAATTAATTAATTTAAAAGAATAAAATTTAAAATCTTAAAAAAAGTTGAAAGAAAAAAAAAATAAAAATAAATTATTTTAACACCCCATTTGGGGTGAAAATGCCGAAAGCAATAGGTGAAACAGAGCATTGCTCTGTTTTTCTTGCTTCAGCCTTCAGCCATCCGCCCCCCCCCCCATCCCCTTTCCCATTTGCGCGGACCGCCGGGCCGGCCCTAGGCCCTACGGTTCTGGCCCGGCCCTAAACCGGCGGGCCTAGGGCCGAGCCCTAAACCGCGACACAAGTCTAGGGCCGGGCTAGGTTCATGCAGTCCGAGGCCCGTGGCCCGCCGGGCCGGGCCCGAAACCGGCGGGCTTGGCCCGTGGGCAGGTCTAGCACCAAGGTTGCCGGCAATCGTTACAGAACTACGGAGTACAATTCACTCCATAAGTAGACTTTAGGGCTGTCAATTTGTGCGTGTCGTGTCGTTATTGTGTCGACACGATAACGACGCGACACGATAAGCCTAAATATGAACTCGATCTGTTAAGTATATGTTCGACACGAATACGAACACGACACACGTTAATCAAACACAAACACAACACAAACACGATATTGACACGATTTAATTCGTGTCGACACGAACACGATATTGATACGATAACAATAAAAAAAAACTTAATTGTTCATAATAACAACAAATTTGTAGAATAAGTCTTCACACAATAAAAATCAGTTTCAAGTCTTAAATTAATCTTCAACAATCCAACAAAACATTTAAATTTGAATAAAATAATATATTAATAAAAAATAAAAAATAATATATTTATACTAACGTGTTACACGAACACGACACGACACGAAAATTTCAGATCACTATCGTGTCAACACGATAACGACACGAACACAATAAGCCTCAACACAAACCCATTAATATCGTGCGTGTTCGTGTCGTGTTGAAAATTGTCAGCCCTATCTAGAACTCCACACACTCTGTAACTAGTAAGGCCCCGTTTGGTTTGTGAGACTTGATAATGCTAGATATAGTATAGGATAAGCCCAAGACTGAGTCATTGACAAAGAAAGTTGTTTGGTTTGCAAAATTATATTGTGTTACAATTGAAAATCATGTTTGATTTGTAAGATTATATTGTGCTAAACTACAAAATTATATTGGACATTTACTAATATACCCTTACAAATTAATTTAACACAAATATGTATAATATGTTTGTTTAGAAATTTCTTACTCAAATTTGTTATTATAATTAAAAATATATAAATTTTATAAAATTGATTGTACAAACAATATTGCATATTTGAATAAAAATAATTTAAATCATAAATATATCTTGGTCTAGGGATGGACCGGTACGACATATTGAAAAATTATCGGCATACCGATACCGTACCAAAAATCTTTTGTATGCAACTTTTCATACCGTTATCATACCGTACATTTCGGTATACCGATCTTCAGTATACAGAAAATTTGGTATGGAACAAATACATACCAATACCATACAGATTTTTCGGTATACCATACCAAAATTCGGTATTTCAGTATACCAAAAATTCGAATATTATACCCGAAAAAAATTCTATTTGATTTTTTCCATACAATATTGACTACATAAAAATAATATAATAACACCAAACAAATAAAGTCCAACACAAACGAATAAATATTATCCACACCTCATCAAACTCTAAACTGATGATATTTAGAGAAAAAAAAAATTCTAGGATGTCTTAAAATCGATAATAAAACTTAATAAAAAGTCATCATGTCTTCGAGTCCATCCAAAAAGAATCTAAAAGGCATCAATTTTACTATGAAATAAAATTATAATATAATTGATATTAAAAAAAATATATGTAATTTTCGATAATTTTCGGTATATACCGACAATCGGTGCATACCGAACATTTGGTATCTCGGTATAATTGGTATGTACTGAAAATTCGGTATACATATTATTCGGTACATATCGAACATACGGTATGTACCGAATTTTTTTGGTATACCGAATCTTCGGTATTGACCGGTATACCGTGTTATCGAAAAACTCATACCGTTACCGTACCGAAAATCTTCAGTATGATACCGTATCGAAAATTCGGTATACCACTAATTGCGGTATTTTCGGATTTTTTCGATATGGTATGCTCGGTATACCGCATTTTCGGCAAATCTGTCCATCCCTATCTTGGTCATCTTTTATGGCTGTGGAGTTGATGCAATATCCTAACAATTTATTTATAATAGAACATTAATTTATAATTAAGTTTGCAATCAGTTTTTAATAATTTTATACATTTTGAGAATCATAGATAAGATGAAAATTATAGCAGGGGAAGGACAAAATAGTAATCTCATGATGAATCCATCCAAGATGAAAATAGTCGCACGGGGTAGGCTATGATCCAGTCTCGGCATTAGTATCAAGCTTCATTATCCTGAGATTGAGTGTTGGGCTTTTATGATTATGAATCTTACAATCCAAACGTGATATATAATCTAATCTTGTCAATATTCATGCCCTATCCTACAAACCAAACGGGGCCATGTGACTAAGTAGAAAAGCTACGATATCGGAGGAACCAACACAAACAATTTACAGCTCCCTCCAAATTCTAACAAGTTGGTTCTTTGCCCATACGTCATAACGCATCTCAGATTTTGCTTCTCCTCGTATCGTACACCAACTCCAGAATTGACCCTTAATCTCCTTTTCGATTTTTTTAAAGTTCCAATTATCCTGGGTAAAAATAACTAAATTCCGCCATCTCCAAATTACCCAGACGACACAAATCCATAGTCCACCTAAACTTTTCGAAGATTTACCATTTCCTAAGAGATCGGAGAAACTTAGGAAGTGATCATCTACAATCGAATCTGGTTGCACCCAAAGAATACCAACCCATTCTGCCATCTTATCCCAAAGCATGTTAATTTCCACACACTCAAGGAAGAGGTGACTTGCTGATTCCGGAGCTTGAATGCAGCAGCAACAGATGCCATCACTCTCGTTATGCCCAAGTCTTTTCCTTAGATTGTCTCTTGTGGGGAGCAGGTTCCATAGTAGTCTCCAAGCCATCGCTGGCGTTTTGTACATTGCAAAGGTTTTTCAAATCTTTCCGAATCCTCCATTAGTATGAGCACCTTGACCCCTGCTGCGCTTTGAGAGCTCTGCATAAATGACCTTCACCGTCGGCTTACCCATCGGTGTGCTTCTCCAAACCCAGTTGTCCGTCCTACCATCAACCAGCTAGAAATTCTGCAAAATTTGGAGCAAGTCCACCTCCCACACGTGCTCCCTTACTACGAGCTCTCGTCTCCAGCCTAGCCCCCAACACCACCGCTCCTCAACCCACCTTCCTATTTCCCTTAGCAACATGTCTCACTTTGCACTCAAGTGAAGGAGCCGTGGACAGAACTCTTTCAACGGCTTATCACTGGCCCAAGAATCTGTCCAGAAACTGACCCCCTCCCATCGCCTAATCTCCGCTGCAAATTACCCCAGAACCACTCCCCATCCCTTCCATCTACCCCCGCCAATATCCTCTTCCACCAGCGCAACCCTCGATCTCTTCCATTAGCTGCTCTCAGTGTTCTAAAAGAAGGCTGACTTGGCCGCCTAGAAGGCGTCTAGGCGCTAGAAGGTGCCGGGCCATTCCGATTAATGGCAAGACAGTTTACTCTAGGCGGTGGCGAATTAATCGGAATCTAGGCAGGTGCCTAGGTGGTCCAAGGCATGTCTAGGCAGCCCTAGGAGGGTTTAGACGGGCTAGTCAAGGCTTGAAGGGCTGTAAGATTAAATTGTAGTTGAAAAATCATGGATTTTATACTTTAACTTATGGATATCATGTTTAAATATACTACCTCCGTCCTTTTCAAGTTGTTACACTTTTTTTCAGCAATTTTTTAAAGCGTTTTCGAGCATCTTGATGATGATTTTTAAAATAACTCTTTTAAAAAAAAATTCTTTTACAGGATACTACAATTTCCCGGCCATCGCCTGCAACCTTTCCATTCCAATGTTCACGCTGAAGACACTACTTTTGTCGAAGTTCACCGACAACCCTGACATCAGCTCAAAGTTTTTCAGCAGCCATTTGAGTGTAACCGCATTGTCCAAGCTTCCCTCGACCACAAATAACATGTCATCGGCATATTGAATGTGAAAAATCTCTACATTATCTTTCCCTACCGAAACCGCCCTTAAGAGCCCCTCCCTCACAACTCGTTTGGTTAGGAAATTCAAACCTTCCACCGCTACGAGGAACAAGAAAGGTAATACATGACCACCTTGTCTAATTCCTCATTCCAACCTAAATTCTCCTGAAGGACAGTCATTAACTAAGACGTTAGCTGAAGCCGTAGTGATGCAAACCTTCATCCAACTAAGCCATTTTTTTGGGAAATTCATTTGTTTCACCATCTCCAAAAGATAATCCCAACCTATAGAATCAAACGCCGTTGCAAAATCCACCTTGAAAATTAAACGACTCTCCCTTTTCCTCCTAGCTTCCTCAATCACCTCGTTGAGAATTAAAGCGCCATCTAAGATATTTCTCTCTTTAAGAAAAGTCGATTGAGTTTCTCCAATTAGCTTTCCCATTATAGATTTCATTCGTCTCGCAAGAACTTTTGCCACCACCTTATACATACTACCTATCAGCGAGATAGGTCTAAAATCCTTCAAGTTGTAGGCTCCATCCGTTTTTGGGACAAGAACGATGAATGACGCATTACTTCCTCTGACCAATTTGTAGTTGGAAAGAAATTCATTTAACATCCTGAGAAGATCCCCCTTGATGACTTCCCGGCAGTTTTTATAGAATCCAAAATTGAAGCCATCCGGGCCCAGACTTTTCGACCCCTCGCACTCCCAGATTGCTTGTCGAACCTCTTCCTCTGAGAAAGCTCTAGTGAGAGCTTCGTCATCCTGTACATCTAGCCTTTTCTCGATAAATTATTAGGAAGCTCCACCACTATCGATGCCCTTTTCTGAAAATGCTTTTGGAAGTGGTCCTTGATAATTTCTTTGACTCTCTTTGGCTCCTCAATCCAATCCCCATCCACTTCCAAGCCTGTGATCCCGTTTTTGTTGCGCCTAGAATTGATCGCCCTATGGAAAAGTTTGCTATTGACATCGCCCTCCTTTAACCACCTCACTTTTGCCTTTAGTGCTAATAAAGTTTTTTTGTTGCGAAGTTAAACAAGCAGTTGTGCCGACATTGCGTTTCTTCTTATCACCTCATCCTCCGTCAACCCAAATACATCATCACAAACATCGAGGGCATACAACGAGGTAAGCCTGGAAGTGAGGTGGCGCGCCATCTCTCCTCCCACTTCCCATTAATCAGAGCTCTATCAACCTTACTTTTGCAAGTGCCATTGCTCATGTAGTAAGTATACTTTCTCCCCTCGATCTTCACATCAACAAGCTTGCCCCTTTCCACGAACTCCTTAAACTCCCTCATATCCCTCAATGATCCCGTGCCCCCCAAGCCTACTCTTTCCCCCACCTCTAAAATGGATTAAAATCTCCAATAATACAAATATTCACCTCCGCCCTCTGTTCAACCACCATCAAAAATCTATCCCATAGCAACACTTTCTCCCCCGAGATGCAAGGTGCATATATGTTGATGATACAATAATCCTCCCCAGTGGATCTCTGACAAGATCCCCCCCCCCCCGATCTACCCACCGTGCCTTCGTAGCTCCATTGAACCCCCTTGATTTCCAGATGACTCTCCCGTTACTCTCCGCAAATGTTTCCATTTTCGTTTCTCGAATACAATAGGAATCAAGCTCATTTTTTTGTGAAGAATGAATGAATTTCGTCCTTCTTCACAGTGCTCCTTAGTCCCCTAATATTCCAAGAACCAATCTTCATTTGGTTCTTTCTTCACGAAGCTCGATCGTCCTTTCCAGCACATAGTCATTCTCCCTTGAATTTAATCCTACCCGTTTCCCAGTAACCGAACCTCCGCCCTTCTTGGATTGTATCCCTTCTGCGCCATGTTTTGCCTCACTTCTCTCAATTCCCCTCTCCTTATTTTTTCTCCTCTCTCGTAATTCTATTTTACTTCTTCCTTCTAGCCTGCTCCCATTGATCCCTTCACCTCTAATGATCCCCTCCACCACCTCATCTCCCTCTCTCGATTGTAATCCTAGTTTTTTTACCAAAAGCCCACCATTCTATCTCTTTGAGTTGTACCTTTATTGCTCCTCTCTGCGTTTTCCCGCCTCCTGTGCCTCCCTTTTTCTTCTTTTTCTTTTCCCGCTCTCCAATATCCCCCCTGCCATTGGCTGAATAAACCCACCCCACTCTTTCGGATCGTGCGATTTCCTTTTCCCTTTACCTCTTCCTTTCTCTTGCCTAATTTCTTGCGATCTCCGCCGTCTTTGTTTTTCTTGTCATTCTGAAAGTGAATCTTCCCTTCTAAAGTCGGGGTTATTCTCCTCGTCTATAGAGACCTAGTTAGGATTTTTTTTTCCGAACTGATCCAAATATTAATTTAAAATTTTTAATCCAACCTTGTAAAAATTACTATATCATCCGTAAAAATTGTGGCTATTTTTTTATTGGTTCATCTATAAAATTGTAACTACATTTCTTTTTCTAGATATATATATTTTATCCTAATTATCTACCAATATTTACTAAAAATTCGCCTATATTCATAAATTTCACTCATATCACTTTCTTTTATTTATATAAAACACACATGGTGTGCCCCTTTTTCTACCAACTTTTAATTAAAACTCGTATTGGAGCAACAAGCAAACCACTAATTTTATGAACGCAGAGAGTACAATAATAAGAACTAAAATGATGATTATTCGATAAAATAATGAATTTGAGGTCGCAAATAAAAAATTGTTAGAAAGTTGGATGGCCTCAATCTCTCTTGTTAGCAAAGCTTTATGATCATTACAATGCAATATATATATTACTTAGGTGGGAAAGGATTTAAACCTTGTGAAATTGCATTCTCTAGGGTTACTAATAATGGACTCGGAAGATGGTTCCAATCGTACCAATTCCATCCATCGCACTTTTCTGGTTCTAAATTCATCGGCTCCTGAGCCGGATCCGCAAGCTCCGCGCGCATGAAAACTCCGACTAGATGGAACGGTTCCGGTTCAAAAATCGCCTTGCTGATGACCGTCAGAATCTCACATCCGGTGATCTCAAGCCCCGTTTCTTCTTTTACTTCTCGGCTTGCACATGCCTCAAAGCTTTCCCCTAAAATTTTATTATTTAAGTTGAGTCTATTATAATAAAATAAAATAAAAATGACTAGTAACAAATAATTCTTCGCCGTCCCACTTATTTTCTTAAAAAAAAAATCACAAACACGAAATCGAAACTTCAATTGCATCTTATTTCATGCCTAAAAAAAACCCACCTTTGAAAGAAAGTGGAAAAATATACATTGAAATATTACATAATACATAGGAGTATAATTTATAGAAGAATAGAATCATAGAGCCATCATTTTACCACATAATAAAAATAAAAAATAAATAAATCTGACCGAACTCGATGTGGCCGCCGGGAAGGGCGAAGTCGCCGTAGCCGATGGCGGTGCGGCGGCGGCCCAACAGCACTTTACTCCCCTTTAACAGAAACACTTCCACCCCAACCTCTAGCTTAGGTTGCGCTACCACCACCGCATCCGCCGCCGACACATGAATCCGGCGGAAGCGGCGGTGCTTCATCGCGGCGCCAACGCGCAAAATTTCTGAACGATGGGAGTCATATTTGTGAAATGGGAAAATAGGTTTGGCGATTGAGAGAATTTTGGTGCTCATTGTAAATGCCATAGTACTTTCTGCTGCTTGCGTGAATTAATAATATAGATCAACTTATTAATTCAACATTATACCGGTTTATAGTGGAAATTGATTTTTATAATGGTTTGAGTACAATGCGGAGCTTTTCACGTGCATGTGGCAGGTAAATTTATTAGTCAAATTAAAGGCTTAATTCAGTCAAATTAAAGGAAATGTGTGCATCAATGTTGTAATATTAAAGTATGATTGGGCAATAAAATGTGTTTTTTATTAGAAGCAATACTGTTCTTCTTTTTTTTCTTTTTTTTTAAACGAGTGAAAATTGTATACAATTTGAAACATTTAGCTTTCTTATTATGATAGTAGTATATCATTGATTGCATAATAAATCCTCTTTGAAAGAATAGCAAGAATTGATGCTAAAATTATCTAGTTTTGCTATTAAGATGGATTGCGACACAAAAACCTAACATTTAACCTACACCTCAAATTAAATATTATAAAACGATCGCCAATTTTTCTAATTTTGTGAATTCGAGCAAATCAGAGATGATTACGTGAATTAAGGGAACAAGAAATAGGTCATTTTCGATCTCTGTATAATATTTTGAATCAAATATGAGTTTAATAATCTTTTTTTTTTTGGTCCAGTTGATAATAAACCCATTTAGTAATATTATAAATTCAACTTTAATAAAAATAACTCATTATTAATGGGACAGAAGGTGTAAAAACTAAAAACTACTGCATGCACGCAACTTTTTCAATTCTACTATATTATTAAATTTCCTTTTAATTGTTCAGTGAATAATGAGAAGTGAAGGATTAAAAAATGGATATGAAATTACTAGGTGATAATAAATTCGATTAGACTTGGGTTTTTTTTATAAAAAAAACGAGATAATTTACATTAGGGTAGCCTGAATTCATTAAATTAAATCTTGAACATTTTTTACTGATTTAATACGATTAAATATTCACTTACTGTGAGTTCATTTAAAGTTCTCCTAACAATTATTTTTTCTCCAATCAATTATTTAATTTATATCCCCAAACATAGTCCTTTTTGTTTCTCTGTAGCAAATAACCCGTACTTTTCTAATTGTATACTTAATTAGTAGTTAATGCCCTACATAATAGAAGGCATAAGTCCACATATTTAATTAAGACAGCCGAAGACTATAAATTCTAGCTATCTATACATGCATAGAGGCGTTAGCACTAAATGGAGTAACATTTATATATAAATATAACAAGTAAATACTCACCAACGACAGGGGAATACCCAAACTCTGATCTCGATATCTCAACACACAAAACAGAGGCGATAACCCAATAAATGCCGAATATTCAACTTACTTCAACATCAATAATCAGTCGTTAATTAACAAATTATCATCAGCAACGAAGTGTAAATTACGCCTATAACTCAATATATATCAATATCAACTAAGAATTCTCACAAAATCAAAGATGCAAAGTAATTTTCAAAGAACTTATGAACAAGTTAAGACCAAGTGTAATATCTTCTATCTTCGAATATGAGAAAGATATATTAAAATACCAAACTTGATCATGATTTTTTCAATTAAATACGAGACTTTTAAGCACACAAAACACGTAGAAAATCCATATTTATCACCCGTAGGAGGCTGTACTGGGCTAGGCTTCAAATTTCGCAGGGGAGGGGGGCTAGGTCGGAGCCGGTCAGATCCACTTTTGAGGATCTGGACCTTTTAAATTTTGGATCCAATGGATTTGGGTATTATACTTAATTTTTGGATTTAGACCTAGATATAAAAATTTTAGAACCAGATCTAGTCCGACCCAGATATAGAATTTTTAGAACAAGATCTGGTCCGTAGGCCCGATCATAGTATACAATTTGTTTTGACAAATTATAATGTTCTTTTTTTTATAATTTATTGTAATATATATTTTATTTATTATGAAAATCTGGAATTTATATTTAATTTTACATATTTGATTTATCTCAACAAAAATTTAACAATCTACAATATATTAAATTTATTTATTTAAGATACAATTTTATTGATTATTCAATATTTGTGGTACATTAATAAATGGTAATTATGTAAAATAAATGAAAAGTACAAATAGAGTATGTGTATAGAGTACGTGGTTAGAATCAATTTTTAAAATGAAATATGCAATACTGCATTTTAATTAACATACTGTATAATAGAATTTTTTAGTTGGAGATTGTTACACCCTAATTTTTATAATACTAAAGAAGCATTTAAAGTGAAAACATAAGAAAATAATTTACTTTATCCAATGCGGATTAAGATCCTCTATTGCATTTTGGTGTTGCATCTCCTATTGTACCGTCGGATGCTCGCCACGTGTTAAAAATATTTCGTAAATCAGTATTTTTATTTATGGAATTTTTTAATTAATGCTGATTTAGGAAATATTTTAAACACTCAACACTGAAATGCAATAGATGATCCTAATCCATCTAATGCACCGGAAGAAATTTAACAATTAACTCCTTGATATAATTAAAAGTAACGAACATTTTTATTATTACGTTTTTTCTTTTTCCTTTTTTTTTTGAATCAAAGTAACATGTACGCAACAAAAAGAAACTAATTAAATATACCTCATAAAAATAATAAAGAAAATATTTGGCTACTAAACATGGAAAATTATTGTCGCACGATATATCAAATTGAACCATTAAATAGCTTAGCAAAATACCAAAATAAGTACCGGTACTTGTTCTCAACCGTTTGACGAAAACAAAAACAACTAATCATTAGGAAGTATGAATCATGCAACTCCATGTACGAAAATAAAATTCAAAGAATCCTACAGTTTGAATTAAAACCTAATTAATCCTTAAACGTAAAATAAAATAAAATAAAATAACTTGTTTTCTTGAACTCTTTGCACTAGTTATTCTCAGCCTCCATGACTGCTTAGACCTTGAATGTCTTGACAAAACAACTGAAGATAATAGGGTGAGCATATCAAAATACACTCAGTGAAGAAACATGCGATTATCCACATATGTTAAACATGCTAATAATTCAAATCGTCATACCATAAAACTTGTATCCATGAGGGCATAAATCAATGACCCTAACCTTACCGTGAGTGTAGGTCCCGATAAATAGATATTGGTGTATGGGGGGGGGGGGATACACCAATTCTCCAACAGTTTTGACTTTAAAAACAAAGTCGATCTTACTGAGTTGTCAGCTCAGCTTATCAGTGCAGCTCGGTTTATCCAGCTCAGTCAGTAAACTGGTGAGCTTGCTAAACCGAACTGTGTGCGGAAGTTTGGTGGACAGGTTGGCTATCTCTTAGAAAATTCTTGCTTTGTGCAGGTTGATTATATCAATGAAGTGCAATGTAATGAAGGTTAGTTGAACATTGTAAGGTCGACTGTAAATAAAAGATAGAGAGAGAGAGATCGAGACAGTCGATTTAGCGTGGTTCGGGAAACGTCCCTACATCCACGTCAGATACCGTCGTATCTGAAATTCCTTACTTCTCTCTTATTTATACTGGCTGAGTACCAGCCTCAACCTTCGTCAATCTTTAGACTTAGGCCGAGCACGAGTTATGGGTCGTGACCCTTACAACCTTTCATACAAACATACATACAACCTTGCAGCTAAACTAACAGATTCTTCTTTACTTGAACGAATGTGTAGTAAGCTTGTGAAGAGTGTTCTGTGAGGTTCCAGACTCAGAAATCTTGAAGGTCTCAACACTTGGGAAATGGCTTGGATTCGAGTGTTGAGTTTGGCTTTGAAGCGTAAAGATTTCTGGATAGATTTAGCTTTGAAGCTCTGGTTTCCTCTCTCTATTTTTCTCTCTTCCCCGTCTATTTTCCCTTCTTTCCCACCTCTCGATTCTGGGATGGCTTGAAGTATTTATATGACTCCAATTTGAATTAGAGCCGTTGGAGTTGCAGAGGTGTCAGAACCGTACTGCTGACTGGACTTCTAGCCGTTGAGGTTTTCTATACAGCTTGAACCATCAAGGTTGGCAAGGCACAGCTTAGGTCAGACTGGGAAGGTCGACCTTTTGTACCTCAAGCTGTCTTTGTTTTCTGTGGTCTTCAAGCTTGATCTTTGTATTAGAGTCTTCATCTTGAGAAGCTGTTGACTAATAGCAGCTTGACTCACAGCAGCTTGACTAAGCATATTGGCTTCAGCAGGTTCCTCAGAAGGTTGGCCTAAGCAGGTTCCTCAGCATGCAGGTTCCACAACATGCAGGTTGCACAACATGCAGGTTGCACTCAGGAGGTTGGCCTAAGCAGGTTCCTCAGCATGCAGGTTGCCTCAGCATGCAGGTTCGCCAATATGCAGGTTGCTCAGCATACAGGTTCCTCAGCATGCAGGTTGGCATCCGCAGGTTGGCCTATGCAGGTTGGACTATGCAGGTTACACGAGCAGGTTGACAGATTGATCTAACTAGGTACAAGGTTGCACTACCAACCTTGATCTTTACATGGAGATCAGTCTGTTCCTATCAAACCTATAACTAAGTCCTATAACTAAGTGTGGTTTCTAATAACATCATCAAAACTAAACTAAACAGGGTTCCCAACAATTTCCCCCTTTTTGATGATGTCGAAACCAACACTTTACAAATAGTTCCTAAAGATAAGAATATAAGATCAATGAACTAAAAGTTCAGCAAGATGAACTTGCTTTCTGTGCTTTATGCTCTTCCTGCATCTTGATACCACTAGTGCATCTATCCTGCATCTTTCCCCCTTTTTCTACATCTTTCCATGCTCGTTCTACATCTTTCCCCCTTTTCGACATTATCAATAAGGGTCTGTGCTTTCTGGCGAAAAGAAGAGTTCTTTTCCTTGAGCTTGACTTGCTTGGAAAGATCATTGCATTCTCTGTTTCCCCCTTAATTGTTGATCTGGTGTTTTACGGATATATCGGCTGGGCTGGCAAATCAGTGATCATTCCCCCTTAAAATGTGTCAAGGTTGATCAGCTTGACTAGGAGGCTAGCTTGGTTATGAGATCAGCTTGATTGACTGAGCAGACTGATCAGGTCAACTCTAGAAATAAGCTTAGCTGATCTGTTGCTCTCGATCTGCATCTTGAGACAGCCTTTCCATTATCTTGTTCACCACGATCATCGATTCGATGCACCATCCTTTGGGTTCCCAACAATGAGCTCCTCCGGAAGATCATGTTCTATCTTCCTTGAGTGTTCTCTTCTTCATATTATTCAAGTTTAGACTTGATCTTGGGATCCACAAATTTAGAATGAGCTTGAGGGATGAGGTATGGAGCTGATAGACTGATCTGTGAGTAGGGAGTTAATCTGTTATGATTGAGCTGGTGAGGCAGCTCGATGTCTTTGCATCAGTTCCCCCTTGATATGTGATCTGGTTTTGATCAGTTTGCTCTTTTGTACCACTTGTTCCTTATAGCTTTCAAGGCCTCTGAAGCTTGCGACGCGAGCTTTGTCTTTTGCCCTTTGTCTCTTCAGCTCAGCCAAAAACAACTTCTGTTTGCCTTCATCCGCGCAGTCTTCAGCAGTGTATCCAGCTTCTGCCATGAGCCGGATGAGGTTGGATTCAGCTGAAGCTTTCTCTTGAGCAGACAGCTGCTTGGCAGTAGCAGGTTGGGCAGCTGATACAGGTTGAGCAGCTGCAGTTGGCATCACAGGTTGGGGAGGTTGAGCAACCTGTGCCTTCTTAGCTCTTCCTGTAACCTGTGTCTTCTTACCTTACATTGTGATACCACTTGTATTGTGATCTGCTTGTTGATCAATAGAGAGTTTCCATAGAAATACTCCAGAATTTACTTCGCAATTGAAAGTCTTTAATTTAGATAGACTTAGCATTTTGTTGAGATCGGATGCTAAGTGGGAGGTCAAGCTCCCTTGAGAGGTTGAGGAGCAGGTTGATAGCAATCTGCATGATAAGATGGCTCCTCAGCAGCTTGGATTCTCTGATACTTTTGACCTTGATGAGCAGCTTTGGAAGAAATCTCGAAAGAGAGACTGCTCATATGAATCACACTGGTACCACCGATCTTAGTAGCCAGCTTGGGTGACTAGTGCTGGTGTTTCTAGCTTGACAATAAGCTTGTTTCAGTCGGCTTTGATCAGATCTGGTCTGTTTGACTTGTAGTGACCTGACCGACTCTGTGCTTGTTCTCGCGATAGAACTGCTTATACTTGAGCATTCGAGATTCCAACCTCTCATGCTTTCTTGTCATCATCGCGAGATTTTGCAGCAGTTCGTCCTTCCTAGTGAACTCTTTAGATAAGTTGGGAGGAACATCTTTGGCCAGATCAGCTCGAAATGCAGCATCTTTTTCTTCCTCTTGATACCATTTCTTTTTAGCTTTACTTCCTTTGTTAGAGCAAGCTGGAGCTGATCCATGAATACGAATGATCTCGTACTCATTCCCCATCAAAATGTCAAAAAGCTCTTCGGTTGTGAGCTTATTGAAGTCAGGTCGGTTGGGATGGAGGGCAACATACACATGCCAACTTGCTGGGAGGGCACGAATGACCTTGAGATTCAACTCTCGCTGAGTGAATTTGTCCTTTTTGATAGCAGCGATCTCGAGAGTGATCTTCATGAAGCGATCTCTCATCTGCTCCACAGTCTCTCCAGACAACATCTTGAATTCATTGAAATTGTTGCAGGCCATGGAGAGTTTGTTCTCTTGCGACTCTTCAGATCCTATGCTGAGAGACTTTAGAGTATCCCACATTTCTTTTGCAGTTTGCAGATTTCTGATCTTGGCAAGGTGAACTCCTTTGACTGTGCTTGAGATGAGCGCTTTCGCATAATTGTCCAGGCTGGCTTCTAATCTTTCCTCGGCAGTGTACTTACGAGGACTCTTGACCACTTATTTGAACATGGCCTCGCCTGGAGATTCTCCTTCAATCTGAACCTTTTCTCCGTAGATAAGAGAGGATCCATTTTCGATGATATCCCACATGCGAATGTGACGAGCTTACAGGCACATGCGAATCCTGAAGCTCCAATCTTCATATCCCTGTATAGAAAAATCTTCGCAATTGCGAACAAGTGCAGTTTCCATGATGACAGGTTGATATGAAGGTTACAAAAAGAATTTTCCTAGATCAGTTCAATTTGACCAAAAGTTTTGAAAAGAACTTTTAGTAAACAGATACGATGGTCAAAAGAACCACCGCTCTGATACCACTTGTAGGTCCCGATAAATAGATATTGGTGTATGGGGGGGGTACACCAATTCGCCAACAGTTTTGACTTTAAAAACAAAGTCGATCTTACTGAGTTGTCAGCTCAGCTTATCAGTGCAGCTCGGTTTATCCAGCTCAGTCAGTAAACTGGTGAGCTTGCTAAACCGAACTGTGTGCGGAAGTTTGGTGGACAGGTTGGCTATCTCTTAGAAAATTCTTGCTTTGTGCAGGTTGATTATATCAATGAAGTGCAATGTAATGAAGGTTAGTTGAACATTGTAAGGTCGACTGTAAATAAAAGATAGAGAGAGAGAGATCGAGACAGTCGATTTAGCGTGGTTCGGGAAACGTCCCTACATCCACGTCAGATACCGTCGTATCTGAAATTCCTTACTTCTCTCTTATTTATACTGGCTGAGTACCAGCCTCAACCTTCGTCAATCTTTAGACTTAGGCCGAGCACGAGTTATGGGTCGTGACCCTTACAACCTTTCATACAAACATACATACAACCTTGCAGCTAAACTAACAGATTCTTCTTTACTTGAACGAATGTGTAGTAAGCTTGTGAAGAGTGTTCTGTGAGGTTCCAGACTCAGAAATCTTGAAGGTCTCAACACTTGGGAAATGGCTTGGATTCGAGTGTTGAGTTTGGCTTTGAAGCGTAAAGATTTCTGGATAGATTTAGCTTTGAAGCTCTGGTTTCCTCTCTCTATTTTTCTCTCTTCCCCGTCTATTTTCCCTTCTTTCCCACCTCTCGATTCTGGGATGGCTTGAAGTATTTATATGACTCCAATTTGAATTAGAGCCGTTGGAGTTGCAGAGGTGTCAGAACCGTACTGCTGACTGGACTTCTAGCCGTTGAGGTTTTCTATACAGCTTGAACCATCAAGGTTGGCAAGGCACAGCTTAGGTCAGACTGGGAAGGTCGACCTTTTGTACCTCAAGCTGTCTTTGTTTTCTGTGGTCTTCAAGCTTGATCTTTGTATTAGAGTCTTCATCTTGAGAAGCTGTTGACTAATAGCAGCTTGACTCACAGCAGCTTGACTAAGCATATTGGCTTCAGCAGGTTCCTCAGAAGGTTGGCCTAAGCAGGTTCCTCAGCATGCAGGTTCCACAACATGCAGGTTGCACAACATGCAGGTTGCACTCAGGAGGTTGGCCTAAGCAGGTTCCTCAGCATGCAGGTTGCCTCAGCATGCAGGTTCGCCAATATGCAGGTTGCTCAGCATACAGGTTCCTCAGCATGCAGGTTGGCATCCGCAGGTTGGCCTATGCAGGTTGGACTATGCAGGTTACACGAGCAGGTTGACAGATTGATCTAACTAGGTACAAGGTTGCACTACCAACCTTGATCTTTACATGGAGATCAATCTGTTCCTATCAAACCTATAACTAAGTCCTATAACTAAGTGTGGTTTCTAATAACATCATCAAAACTAAACTAAACAGGGTTCCCAACAGTGAGTGCAGTAAATCAATGACACTAACTTTATAACCATGAAGGCAGTAAATCAATGACCCTAACTTGATAACATGAGGGCATAAATCAATTGTCCTAGCTTCAATATCATGAGGGCAATAAATCAATGACCCTTAGCAATATCATATACGTGTATACAAATAAGAATCAAAAACATGTAAAACATCCATGGATAATAAAATCAACAGGCATAGATTTCCCTACCTTAATAGTTCGAGAAAACTTGAACCACACTAAATGCGTATAACCCTTCAAACTAATTCTAACCACTCGAAGGCTTTGATTAAACGTAAAATACGTAGAGATCGATATGTGTATCAACTAGAACGCTAAAGTCATCTATTTATACTAATTAGTTGCTAGGCAATATATATTGGATATACGTAAGTGTAGATAGAGGTAATCTCCCCATAGAATTAGGACTTATTCCTAATATATTATATACTATATATTTATGATCTAAAAGGATAATGATTACTCTCTATATATAATAAGTAAATACTAGTAACTAATAAAATGAAATATTAATCAATGAATCTATTTAGCTAGCTTGCGGTTAAAAGAAAAATTAAATATATAAGAAATAAGTCATTTCTTGAGCTTTTGTACAGATACCATGTTGCTCAAATCTAAATTAATTTTAATAATAATAATAATAATAATAATAATAATAATAATAATAATAATAATAATAATAATAATAAGTGGGGTGTTACAGAGATGGCCTAGCTAGCTAACCTAAAAATTTAAAGGGAGATCCAAAACCTCAACCAACCAAACTTGCCACCATCAGAGCTATCTAATATCATGCCTCTACTCCCCAGTCAACATTACTCACCATTTTTTTTGTTTGTTCCCATACCAACCATTCTCATTTCTCACAATGTATATATAACTATATATATGTATATTCACACATGCAACTAAAGTAACACATCTTCACGCAACATACTTTCATTTCATAAATTCCATCTACCAAAATAAGAAAGGAAAAAAAAAAAAAAAAAAAAATGGTCACCGCAATGGCTCCAAGCCCGCGGGTGGAAGAACTAGCCCGAAGCGGGCTCGTGACGATCCCGAAAGACTACATACGGCCGGAAGAGGAGCTGCAAAGCATCAACGACATTTTCGCCGAAGAGAAAAGCATGGAGGGGCCGCAGCTGCCAACGATTGATCTCGAGGAGATCGAATCGAGAGACGAGGAGACGAAGAACAAGTGTCGGGAGGAATTGAAGAAGGCGGCGATGGATTGGGGAGTGATGCATTTGATCAACCATGGAATATCGGAGGAGCTCGTAAACCGTGTGAAGGCCGCCGGGAAGGGGTTCTTCGAGCTGCCGGTGGAGGAGAAGGAGAAGTACGCCAACGAGGCGGAGGCCGGAAACGTGCAGGGCTACGGTAGCAAGCTGGCCAACAATGCCAGCGGCCAGCTCGAGTGGGAGGACTACTTTTTCCACTGTGTTTTTCCGGAGGAGAAGAGGGACTTGACTATTTGGCCTAAGAACCCTCCTGATTACATGTGAGTCGCTACTATTTATATTTCTCCCGTCCCATTAATAAAGGGCGAGAGGGCCAGGTGACTGTCTTTTTGTCTCACAAAAAGACACTCAATTTGTCTTTTATCAATGGGATCGGAGGGACCTTAAACTACTGGTTTCACTTGCAATAATATTTATTTATGTTTGTCTCTGTAGAGCGGCTACAAGCGAGTACGCAAAGCAGCTAAGAACCCTAGCGACGAAGATACTGGCAGCCTTGTCAATCGGGCTAGGGTTAGAAGAAGGGAGACTGGAAAAAGAAGTGGGTGGCATAGAGGATCTAATCCTCCAAATGAAGATAAATTTCTACCCAAAATGCCCTCAGCCTGAGCTCGCCCTCGGTGTCGAAGCACACACCGACGTCAGCGCGCTCACCTTCATCCTCCACAACATGGTTCCGGGGCTCCAACTCTTCTACGAGGGTAAATGGGTCACTGCAAAATGTGTCCCCGATTCCATCATCATGCATATCGGAGACACGCTCCAGATTCTGAGCAACGGCAAGTACAAGAGCATCCTGCACCGGGGGCTGGTCAATAAGAAGAAGGTCAGGATTTCTTGGGCGGTTTTCTGCGAACCGCCCAAGGACAAGATTGTCCTCCAGCCGCTGCCGGAGACTGTGTCGGAGGCGGAGCCGCCGCAGTTCCCTCCTCGGACATTCGCCCAGCATCTTAAGCACAAGCTCTTTAGGAAGACGGAAGCCGATCTCGATGATAAATCTGCTGTGGAAGAGGAAGACCCAGCCCCAACAAAATCGACTTAATTTATTTTGTTGTTGATTTTTTGTGAACTGCTATTTTTATTCTAGTGTATAATGTTGCGCATGGACGTTAATTGTTTTTGGGCGGCTATCGTCTCATGGCGTAATGTTGCTATTTTTAAGTTAAATTACATAAATATAAATAAGTTAGAGTGACATTAATTAAAATTTTGATATATTTAAAAGGAAAAAAGATAACTGTTACCTAAAAATAATAAATGAACTCTTTAATCCAAATAAATTAAGAATTCATTACAAAATTATGAATTTAATTTTTTTCTAAATAGTATCTTATATACAGTGTTCATTGTACATGTACTATCTGTCAAAAAATTTCAAACCACTACGCTATTGAACTCTCAAAATAACGACCTACTACAACCGGTGGCGAAGGGGTCCATGGGCCCCACTGGGATTTTCAAAAATATTAGTAGTATTATAGTTGAATTATTAAGATGTAGTATCTGTAGTCCAATTGGTTAAAGGATTGGTCTAATATTATTCACTCTCTACCGACCTAGGTTCGAATCCTCTTGCTCCCATACTTTTCTTTTTCTTTTTTCCAGTTTTTTTCTCCTTTTTTTTGTTTTTTTTCCTCCTTTTCTCTTTTTCGGTTTTTTTTTCCCCTTTCTCTTTTAGTGATGTTTCCTTATTCTTTTCTTCTCTTTCTTTACTAATATCTCACCCATATTTTTCTATTTCCCATATTTTTTCTTTTTATTTTTCAATAATATATTAATGTTCCTTTTATGTTTAAATAATTATTTAAATTTTTAATTTATATTTTTATAATTTTAAGGGTTCAGGTTATTCGTAATTTTATTTTTTTCTTTTCTTTTTTCTCTTTCTTTACAAATAACCCACCCATTTTTCTATTTTCCATATTTTTTTCTTTTCATTTTTCAATAATATATTAATATTCTTTTTATGTTTGAATAATTATTTAAATTTTCAATTCATATTTGTATAATTTTAAAGGGCTCAGGTCATTCGAAATTTTACTTTTTCATTTCTTTTTTTAATAATGTGTAAAATATTCCAATGTTCAAACGAGAGCAAAATGGATTCTGTTAATACATTTTTTTAAAGTATATATAATATTTTATTTTAGGCTATAAGAATTTGGGCCCTACTGAACGAAAATCCTGACTTCGCCGCTGACTACAACTGACCATAAATTGTTTAATTCCTTTCCTTGGCGGAACTTAATTATTTAAATACATGTGAAATTGTGAATCATCATACATAAACTGGTTGGAATGTCGTTTCTACTTGCACCGCGTATTATGAATAAATTCTCAACAAAGCATCTGAAGATAAGACTGCGTCACTAAATTTAAATGTTATATTGTTAAAAAAAAAAAAAAACACTCGCAATAAAACTATATTTAATTGTGATTAAAATAAGCTAGAAAATAATTTAATACGTACAAAATTAACTATTTAAATATTTATATCCTTTTAAGTCATCGCTTCACAAAAAGTGGTAGAACTTTTATTTCCATCTGGAGCTATGGTCTTAAGTAAATACTTTGAAAACGCTCAAAAATATATTATATAATTTGCTTAATGAATAATTAATGTATTCCGATCAATTATATTGACTATTCTTGTAAAAGTAAAAAATGTAATTTCACAAAATAATTAATGTGAATCAGAGTAGGAATGTACAATTGATTAAAAAAACATTTATTACTCGTTAAGCTCCGAAAATAGATCACGACTTATAAGCATATTGACTATTCTTGTTCTTCATATTAAAATCTATCAACGAATAAATTAATGATTAATATATTTATATCAATTATATCCATTGTTTATGTAAAAAAAGAAAATTTTAGTTTTCACAAAATATTTTACGTGGATCAAATAATATTTTACATTATGTTGTATTTTTCGTTGAGTTTCTAATATTGGTTGAATGGAATAATGACACTTACCTAATAAGGGAACGTAACGATGCATAGTTTTGGGCTCAAATTTAAGTTGCTTTGCATATATAGTCAGAATAAGTAAATTCATTTCCTTAACTTAAATTTATGGCGAGTTAATCATATTGATTGATATTTGTACAAATACAAATGCAAGTGTCATTATATATGTACCACACGTATTGAAATGTAAGAGGTGCAAATGAGGACACGGAATTGATTGAAGTTGATCGATATAAGAATTTCAAGATCTTTCCGTGCAAATGTGTCCATGACTGCAACGCTATAATAATCAATAACAATAGAAATAACCTTTGCCGTTCTCTCAAAATCGAAAACATCTGACTTCAATACTCTTCTTGGTGTCGTAACTTTTTCTTTATCATTTGTACTTCCTTTGAATCTTCTTATTCTTATTCTTCTGTCACGCCACAGTTAAATGAGCATAAAACATTAAAAATCACAAAATAAATCATAAATATTTTGCTCTTTGAATCTTCTTAAAGTGCTTTTTCGCTTAGAAACGTTGGGGGATGTTAGCTTATTCATTTTGATGATCTTGAAGAAATAAATAGAATAGTATCAACAGGAACATACAATTAATTTATTGCTATCATGAAATAACAATTGATATGATGTATATATTTTCATCCCAAGCATGTTCTCTTTAATTATTCAGGAAAGACAAAAATGAAAAAGCATAAAATGTTTGATGTATTGCATATTTGCATGTGATTGTGTATTTTTTGTTGGAAAATTTCATAATATATAGGCACAAAAAGAAATTAAATTGCACAATGAAATTAATTTTTTGCATCAATTTTGCATTTGTAACGTATAGACTATTAATTGTTGAATATAAATAATTCATACCCAATTATGACTTACCATTTGCAAATTTTATTTTCATAAATTTATATTAAAAAAATTAAAAATAAAAGTTACTAATCTATATTGATAGGTTTGTTGTGCTCTGAATTAGTACGTAAAAGATAAAATGCGTGCCAACTATAGAGTAATGTTAGATCGAGTGCTGGTAACATACACGACTAACACGCAACGGAAATTAAAGTTGCACACAAGAAATAGTTTTTCGCAGGTTCAAAACCTGCAAGTGCCTCACGGCTTAATTCACTATGTTGAATACCTAAACTATTACAACAGAGTGATAAAACAATATGCTCAAACATTTACAGACTATAACTATTGCTTAATGATTTGAACAATACATCTACAGTTTACTTCTACAAGAACTAAAACTATTAGGTACATGTAGATTACATCTCATACTTTATACTGACAAAGTAATCTACAAAATACAGACCAATCGATCTCATTGATTAATCCAAAGATGCCTTGTTTGCTTTTATGTTTGCAACGCCAATGTCCAACATTGAACATTGGAACTGTTGTACTCCGGCAAACAACGCCCGACGACTTGAAGAATACTTCAAACTCCCTCTAGTTTTTCTTCTCTCAAAGTCATCATACCAAAATGAGTTGTCTACCTTTGTGTTAGCAACAAATCAATATTAAGCCACCAGCACTCAATATTGATGTTGCTTCACTCTGGCATACAACACAGACGGCTGGAAGAATACTTCAGATTCCCTCTGGTTTTTCTCCTCCCAAAGTCGTGATACAAAAATGAGTTGTCTACCTTTGTGTTAGCAACAAATCAATATTCGACCACCAGCATCCAATATTGATGTTGTTTCACTCCGGCATACAACACAGACGGCTGGATGAACCTTCAGACGTTTCTCTGATTCTTCTTTTCCAAAAGCCGTAAAAGAAGAAGAATGAATTCTTCTCCTTTTATTAGATGCTTCGCTGGTTGTAGCCTTTCTCCAACTGCTCCGCTTTATTCTATGTTGGAAACCGTCTCAGAACGTGTCACGATCTTTATTTGAGAAGACTTCGTTCTGCAGCAGGTTCTTTATTGTATACGTATCTATTATAAAATAATCAATAAATATATATGTATATTTGTTAAGTATATATTTACAAATAAAAAAATAAAGAATAAATAATGAATAATAAGAAAAGATATATATCGCAAGAATTAAAGATTAAAACAAATCTATTTATCAACTTCAAAGTGATACTAATAATGTTGGTAACACATGTATCAACATCTCCTTTGAACTTAACATATATAATATAATATATATATATAGGCTAGAGATCGGTTCATGTGGGAACCATTTATTTCGTGAGAACTAAGAACCATCTCGTCCATTAATTTTAAGAGATAAACGGTTCAGATTTGGTGATTTAGTAGTTATTTTTCGGAAGGTTAAATGCTTAACGGGTATTGAATATCTTATTAATTATTCATCAAATCGTGATTCCTCAAATCACGGTATCATTTAATTATTTCGTTCTCTCTCTCCATAACCGTATAAAACTCTCAGGTTTCTTTTTATTTCTTCTTCTCAAAGAGATGCGATACTCTATTATTTCAGTGATCTCCCCTTGGGATAGTAAACATGCAAGATGAATACTACAATTAAGAATTGCGTTTGTTTAAAATAAATGCGTTTGTTCTTTTTTTAATTATTAAATGCGTTCTTTTTTTTGGTACTCTATTCATTTGTTTTTCCCAAATATTTATACAAACCAATCAAATAAAACTCAATCATAAAAAAACTGAAAGTATTTAGCATGAACCACAAAACGCTGACTCATTTTAAGAGCATCAAACGAAAAAGCAAACACAAAAGCTGAAAATATATTAAAATGCATGAAATCGACATAATTGAAAAAAAATTTAATTAAAAAAAGCATAATCATACTAAAAGCATCAATCATATTATAGAGCATGAACGAATAAAAAGAAGCAAGTCAAATAATTAAAAAAAAAAACAGAAAATAAAAAGCATAATCACAACTATAAACATTCTAAGGGTTTTCCAAGTTGTGTTAGTTACCGAAAAAAATAAAGAAACAAACCCAAAACATGGAGGATTATGAGAACCATCTATTAGAGAACAATCATATGCATAATTTTGAGAGACTTCTTTATATAGAGCATGATGTAAAAAGCTGAAGAAAAAAAAAAAGAAAAAAAAGCCTTTTAATACATCTTCGAAGAGTAATGATTACCTTTTCGAATTTTTCTCAGCAACATTCTCAAAAAAAATAAAAGAAGCATGAAATCAAATCTAAAAAAGTATGAAATTAACACTAAAAAAATATGGAAAAAAATTTAAATGAAGCATGAAATCAATATTAAAAAAAGCTTTAAATCAAGACTAAAAACTATGAAATTCACACTAAAAAAGTACGAAATTAATATTAAAAATGCATGAAGCAACACCAAAAAATCATGGAAAAAAATTAAAAGAAGCATAAAATCAACCAAAAAAAACATGAAAAATCGATTTTAGAAACATGAACAAAAGGATTTGGTTGATTCGTCATGCAATAAATGAATATAAAAAGATATTAAAAAAATGCGTACAGCTTTAGGAAAAAGGATTTTGAAGAGGGAGAGAATATAGGATGTTAATCCCATAGAAATAGGAATTAGTGGGATCTTCCGGAATTAAAGCTTCCAATAATGCCCTTGAAAGCATCAAAAATTGAAAAAAAAAAAGCATCCGCTAATATATATCATGATTGAATCTCAACCATTTATTCAGTGACGGAGGCAGATATTTTTTACGGGGGGCCCAAAATAATTATAAATTTAAAAGTTCACAAGAAAGTTAAAAAAACTAAAAACAGAAAATAAAGCTATCAATTTGATCATAGTATCATATATATTACAATATTCCAAAACATAAAAGTTAAACATCATAACTAAAGCATTTTTCTTCTACTCTTCATCTTATGAAATCGCTTCATTATAGTTTCAGTAGTCACTTCTAAAAATACACCCTTTTCGATGTAAGTCACTAAACAATCATTCAATAATTGATCTCCCATGCAATTGTGAAGCAGGCTTTTGATGATATTCATAGCTGAGAAAGCTCTTTCTACTTTCACGGTAGCAACTGGTAGAATCAAACACAATTTAACTAGCAAATACACCAATGGAAAAATATCATGCTTTCCTGTAGAAACCATCTTCTGAGCAAGACCTCCAATCCCTGAAACTTTTGAGAACTTTTCATCTAAGAGCACATAAAAAATGAAGTTCTCAAGTTGACTTTCTAGTTGATACAAAACAACTTTAGGAAATTCAGATGGATAAAATTTTGTAAGATGAAGTAGCTTCTTAGTATCAAATGCAGAAAATGAATCTTTTGGATCGAAGCATGTCATGCATAAAAGCAATTCTGTGTTGACTTTATCAAAACGTTGATTTAACTCTTAATCTTGCAAGTCAATCACAGAATAAAATATCAACTTGATAATGGTGAAGATTTGTCATTTTCTCGATTCTACGCCTTCCTTTTCCTCTAGCTCCATATTCATCTTCCATATCAAGCATCGCTATTTTATTTATGCTACAAAACTTAGAAACTTTACTGACCAAAGTCTCCCATCCACTATCCCTCATTGCTTGCAAACGTGCTTTTGATACCTTAACAAGATTAATTGCATTAACAATATCTTGATCCTTCCTTTGTAGCACTTGAGATAGTTCATGTGTTATCCCTAATATTTGTCTCATAAGATGTAACACAAAGACAAATTCAAAATGACACATGAGACCTTGCAAATCGTCGGCTTCTGCCCTTTGCCCATCATCACTACCATTATCCTCAAGATACTCGAGAACATCAATAATAGAAGATATAAATACATTAAGTTGATAAGTGTACCATAATGAGAACTCCATCGAGTATCTCCAGCTCGCTTCAATGTCATTCTTGATTTAATCCTCTTCCGGTCTTGATGTCATCACTCGCAATCCTTTCCATGATCTTCTTTCTTTGACTCTCTCGGAGCATATCTTGGCGCTTACAAGAACCTCCAACAACATTGCACAAACGACTGATAATATTGAAAAATGACCCAATACTTTTATATTTTTTAGCAACAACAACGATAGTGAGTTGAAGTTGATGAGCAAAACAATGAACATAATAAGCATTGGGATTTCTCTTAAGTATCAAACTTTTCAATCCTCTGAATTCCCCTTTCATGTTGCTTACACCATCGTATTCTTGACCTCTCAAACTTGCGATGCTTAAATTATAAGTTGAGAACAAAGAGTCAATACCTTTCTCAAGTGAGGTAGCAACTGTGTCCTTAACGTGGACAAGACCAAGAAAACGTTCAATAACATATCCATTCTTATCCACATAGCGAACGATGATGCCCATTTGCTCCTTGATAGATACATCCCGACATTCGTCAACTAATATAGAGAAAAATTCACTTCCAATATCCTTTCTGATGGACTTTGTTGTCTCAACAACAACTGCATTTATTATGTCCCTTTGGATCTTTGGAGAAGTAAGTTTTAGGTTCTCGGGAGCATTTTGCAGAACAACATCATGTATCTCTTCATTGCAAATAGCAATAACTTTCAAAAGTTCAAGAAAGTTTCCTTGATTTAACAATTCTCCAGACTTATCATTTTCCCGGAAGGCTAATCCTTGCATAACAAGGTAGAAGAAAGATAATCGATGCATTTAATCGGCAACGATATTCAATCTTGGATTGTTTTGATACTTTAGAAAGACACACTTCAATATGCTGAGGTTGATTCATCAAATCCTCACATGCCAATCTACATTTATTATGATCACTATTGTGATTTCCCACATGGTCTCTTAATCATTCTTTCTTGCGCCAAGTAGTAAATCCTCCGGATACAAAAGCATCATGCCCGTTTTCTTCACGACCCGCTGAAAAAAGATAACAATACAAACAAAATGTTGCATCCTTTGCAATACTATATTCCAGCCAAGTCTTGAATTCAGAAAACCAAAATTTAACAAATTTTCACTTTCGATCTCCATCATTTCTTTGAGGAAAGTCATGCTCAAGTGGTTGGCATGGGCCTTTAAGTAGGTAAGATCTAGGAACTTGCTCTACTAAGTTCGATGGATAACTTAGTATATGAGGTCGTAGTCCCGGATCACTTGGAAGATTTTCCATATCAACTTCAATAGTCTTTTCCTTCGATGAAATTTGAGGCTCGGCAATCGTAGGAACAATAATTGATGAAGGTGGGACCTCCAAAACTGGAGATACTTTCTTAAAATAACGCTCCATTAATCTAAAACAGAATGAAATGAATAAGTGAATAGAAAAATTAGCTAAAGCCTAAAGATGACAGTTAAAAATATAAGAAATGGTTATCAAGGATCACATTACAATATTTTTATTTTCTAGAGATTGGTTTTAGTGTCTCGATTATAAAGCAATCAATTGTTTGCTAATGTCCAAATTCAGTAGACAACATGTACAATTAAGAATATGTGAGCAATTTAATAAACCACTAATTGATTTAATCGAATAATAAAAGTAATAAACTAAGTATTGTAACTAAGCAGTAGCAAAGAAAAAGAAATATCTACACTTGAACTCTTACAAATACAATGAGGAATATTCGACAATTAAACAAACAATGAAGAAATAGAGTGAATCCAAGCAAAGAAAAAGTAATAATACTTATACTCTATTAAATGTGAATTTAAATACAATTCAATTCTCACATTGGAGTGAATTGCCGTCTTCTTCTACGCTTCTCAATTTCTCACAAGTTCAAAATCAAAAGCAATTAAGCAATACAATATGTGAAATATAATTACCCAAAAAAGCTTAAATCTTGTCTCTACTCTATTTCCATCCACCGTAAGAAGCAAGAAATCGGGCAAAATTAGACATACATTGGAGAGCAGCGCCGACGGAGTGAAGAGATGTTAGGGATTGCAGAGATCCCAAATCTGCAAATACAACTAATTTCATTTCCCCTTCTAAAATTATAATTAAGCGCGAAATTACAAAAATACACTCAATTTTTTTCTCAAATTCTACCCTGGGCCCAGTGACCTCTTTGGGCCCATTGTCCCTCCGTCACTGCATTTATTGTTATTGGATGAAGGGCTAAGATTGGTTCTTAGTTCTCATAATAGTAGTATCTCCCACAAGAACCCTCCCCTATATAGGCTATTATTATATATTGATCATAAAGTTTGTAAACATAAATATAAATGAACGCATGTAATTATTAAAATAAAATTTTCTATATATATATATGCTAGTATTATATATTATATATATAATATCTATATAATTAGTGATTGACATAAATGTAAATAAATATTAGTAATTAATGAACTAAATTTTCCATAAGTAGGCTTCTGTAGCTACTATTTTATATATATATATATATATATATAAATTAGTAACTAACGACATAGTTTTGACATGAGGTAACAAAGAAAATTCCACCTCATTTTGTTGGGGAGCCAAGTCAATGTTCTAGTAGCCAGAGAAAAAAAAAAGAGATTTTTTAAGAACTGTTCAAAGTTCAAAACATCTACTAAAAAAAAAAAGGTCGAAATTTAAGTTATAAATAAAATCTGTTGAGTGTTGTAGCCATAAATTAGTAAGGTTTAATATATAATATTTTTTTAATACGTGATATTGTCACGTACTCGCGTTAGTTTTAAATACATTAAGGGTCCGTTTGGTATCCATATACATATATCAGGTATGAGTATCAAAATGGTCCATACCCATACCATGTATTTGGTATATCAGTATATGAAAATTCAATTGATATCTTTGATATACTCATTTCCCACTTTTAACATTCCTAGATATACTATTTTCACCACCGGTATCACTCTTTCTTCACAGAAACTTTATATTTCTTTTTTGCTTCTCCTCTCCCAATTTCTTCGACGTTGCTCCAATTTTTTCAAGAACTTCACGATTTGTCGCTCATCATAAAAAATTAAAATAAAAAAACTTTTTTTTTCAAAGTGGAAATTTGAGGTTTTTCTTCTTCCCTTGTTTCAATTTTATTTTCCCTCAATTTGAAACTGTACATTTAAATTTTTTGCGAATCATATTTCCCTTCGTTTTGCAAATTGTTTAACGTAATGAGGCTGAAATTTTATTTTCAAGCAAATAGGTGTTTTGGGATTTCTTGTTGGGATGGTGCTACATTAATTGGTTTTTTTTTTTTTTTTTTTTTTTTTTTTGCGTAATTATTATTGTAGTAAATGGGAAAGGGTAGCTAAAAGAAGAAAATTGATTTGACATGTTTTTTCCAAATGTGATGAAAATAGTTTTTTTGCTTGTGATTGCAAGTCATTTTAATGGTGTAAATTTTTTGTAGCTTTTGCATAACTTACTATTATTTTTATGGATTTGTTAATGTCTTGGATTATTTTTAGTTAAGAATTGTAAGTTTGGAACAAAGAAAAAGAACATATGAAGAAAAAAGAAGATAAAAGAAAGAAGAAATAAAAACAGGATTATTATTATTATTATTATTAGTTAACTTTTATTTAAAAAAAAAAAACAAGATTTGATATCTGATATCGGAAGATATCAATCGCATACCCTTACCTGATATCTCATACCCATAGCATCCCATACCCATATCTGATACCTGATATACTAGTATATGGATACCAAACAGGCCCTAAGTGTGTTGACGGTAATCGTTAAGCACTCTTTTAAGTTCAAAAAGTATTTATATTTTTATTTTCCATGTCCTTAATAAGGGCAAGTGTGATAATGGCCCCATTAATTTATCACCAATTTTTACATAAACATGACTAGTAGGACCACTTATACTCAACACCTTATATTTTCAATTTTCTTCAATTTCTACATCCATTTTTTTTCCAATAAAACACATGGTTTTCAATTTCTACACGTAATTTATTTTCGTGATTTTCTCGTTTTGGATAATTCCACTGCCCTTTCAGTCTCTTACTCTCGTCTCAGTATTTTTCACTAACATAGTAAGTAACACTAATTTTTCACTATTTCACTACTTTTGGAATTCAGACTATTTCATCATTTCATGATTCTATATGAGTGAATTCTCCAAAAAAAAAAGAAAAGAAAAAAAGATTCTAAATGAGTGGAATTCTGACCCTTTTCGTCTTTTACATTATTTATTTATTTATTTGGTTAAATTATTTTTTTGGCCCACATTATCATTACTACTACCATTTAACTAAAAGGAAATGTAATAAGGATAGAATATTAAGGAAATAGATAAGGTTTTAAGTCGATGGGATTAACCAACGGGCATATGAAAAATAAAGGTAACATGGCATTCTGGACTCTTTTCATTGGCTGCTCAACAAGTAGGTACTCCCTCCATCCACTAAATTTGTGCATAAAATCTTTTGACACGATTTTTAATTTTTGTAATGATTAGTGGATAAAGTAATATTTTGGGTATCACCTTTTGATTGTTAAAGTGATGTTTTAGCAGAAAGTTCTATGATGCACTTAAGTATAGTGCAATAAGTATCTAGGCAAAATACTAAATTAACGTAGGCAACCATTTTTTTCAACAAATTTTATATAGGCAAATTAATTTTTACATACATTTACACTTGATGAATTAGATTCTAATGTCGGCAACATAAATAAATAAATAATATATATATATATATATATATATATGTGTGTGTGTGTGTGTGTGTGTGTGTGAATTTAAAAATTATGTTATTCAATTTTTGTTGAAAGTTGAATACTTAAAATAATAATACTATTGCAAAACTTATACTATGCATATATATATTTTAATGTCGATATATGAATAAAACATATAGAGTGCAATTACATACAAGAATTACTTTGCCTATATAAAATTTATTGGAAAATATAGTTGTCTATATAAATTTAGTATTTTGCCTACATACTTTGTGCACTACACTTAAGTGCACCGTTAAACTTACCTGGACGGAGGGAGTATTTTTTTTCTATTATTTGACTTGTATCGTACAAAAAAATGATCTAGTCAAACGTAAAAAAAAAAAAAAAAAAAAAAAAAAAAATCTAGTCACCGTAAATATCATATATTGGGGTCCATTATAAATATATATCTCAAAACTAAACCTTTTTAAATGTTTCTCTCTATTGTGAGCACACTTTATGTGCACGACTGATAAAATAGTATCACATCATAATTTTTTTTTTCTATTTGTGATTTAGTTTGTTTAGTAGAGTTTATTTTTATAAAGTATAAAAATAATAATTTCTTTAAATATATTATCGTCACGTCACTCGTAAACACATTAAGTACGCCCAATGTGGGTAGGGAAACATTCCTTTTATTATGCCATAGTCTGACATATTAGTCTTGAATGAGGGTCGTTTGGTTAGAGAAGGGAAAATGAAATGAATCAACAAAGGGGAAGGAAAGAAATGAATGGTGAATGATTTTATATTTTCCAATTTGCTTGGTTGGGACAAGAAAGGGAATTAAAATATTATTATAAATATATAAATATATATATATATATATATATTAATTTCAGATTTTAATAAATATAATATAAATATTATATATATATATAACATATTGATCATATATTATATGATAAAAGTAACATAATAATATTTGAATGAATTATCATTATTTAAATAATATAATATAATATTATTTTAAAATAACGAACTACTATTATTATTATTATTAAATATTGATTTCAAATTTTAAATAAATATAATATAAATAATATGTATATATTAATTTAATATAATATATATATATAATATTTATTTCAAGTTTTAAATAAATATAAGCAACACAGTATATGTTTTCACGAAATTATCATTAATTAAATGATATAATAATATATTATTTTAAATAACATATTATTTTATATTATTTAAAATAGCAACAATCGCATAAAATATAAATATTATACTCCCTCCGGTCTTTTGAAGTTGATACACTTTCCTTTTTGGGCCGGTCCCTTCAAGTTGATACATTATATTTTTGGCAATAATTAGACAATAAAGCATATAATTAGTAATCCACTAATTGGAGCCTTATTTTTTTTTTTAATTAACATCAAAACACCTACCAAAGTAACCCAACTCATTTCAAAGCTACCCAAAATCATTCCAACCCTCTCTTCTTAGAAGCCGTATCTTCTTCTTCTCTCTCCCTCTTCTTTAGCACGCAGCCCCTTCATCTTTTCATGTGCTCACTGTCGTCGAACGCCACCGCCGTTGCCAACACCGCCGCCGCCCTCGTCTGCCTCTCTCTCTTTAGCGGACATCTCACCGAACGCCACCGCCGTCTCGCTGAACGCCACCGCCATCAGCCTCAGTTGCAGCAGCACTGGCGTGGTCGATGGAGCTTCCACCGTGCTGCTGGCAGCACCACAGTAGCGGCCGTGCCGAAAAATAGAAGGTGGAGATGTCGATTTCACGATCGAAGTTTTCTAAATTGGGGGCCTTCGATTAGGGTTCCAGGTAGGGGGGCGCCACTCGTCGGAGAACGACGGCGGTGAGGCAAGAAGAAGGGAGGGATGTAATCGAGGAAGAAATCAATCTCATCAATGCCGGCGAGCTGAATTGGGAAAGGGGGATGTTGGGCATTAAATTAATTTTTTTAATTAATTAATTAATTCATTATATATAAAGTAAAATATTGAAAAAAAAATTAAAAATTTCAATTTTTTAATTTTTAATAAATAAAATATTAATGATAATCTTAATTCAATACACTCCTCAATTACCAAACTCACTTAAAACCTTAAACACTCCTACCTACTATATATTATATTATTTAATTTGAAATTAATAATATATGTTATAATATTTTAATATAATTGGTATATTATTAAAATATGTCATATATTATGATTTCATATTATTATATAATTATATACAATTATTGGGAGAGAGCAAAAGGAAAGGGGGAAAGAAAATCTCATTCCTAATTAGAAGGAGGGAATGGGAAGGGCTGAAGGGAGAAAATTGGGTAATCCATTTAGGAATGACAATTATTATCCACGGGTACCTGCCCCTAATGGGGCGGGGATGGGGGGAGATAATCGGGGGTAGGGGCAGGTATAAAAATATGTACCCGAGTTGGGTTCGGGACGGGATGGATTTACAGATTCCCGCCCCGATAATTAAATTTATATATATATTTATAAATTATATTTAAAAATTCAATAGATTTAGTATTTAATTATTATTTTTTGATAATTTTTTAAATAATTTTCAATTCTTTTATTTTTAAATAATGATTATAGTTTTAATTAAAAAATTTAACAAAAAAAAAATATTTTTTATAAAAAAAATATACTAAACGGGTATCCTCCCCCGGCGGATAATTCCCACCCCACCCCCGCTTTAATTTAAACGGGTATGGGGTCGGGTACGGGAGGATTTTCTGAGGCAGGTATGAGGACGGGAAAGCAATACCTAGCCCTGCCTCGACTCGTTTACATCCCTAAATCCATGCACTAAAAGAGGGGAAAGAGAATAATTAAAAAATAGAACCAAACACCAATAAAGTGAATCAAAGCTTCTAACTCCCCTTCCCTTTCCTCATTACCCGGAAACAAACAGCCCCTGAGTATGAGAGCAATTCAATTAAACTACTCATATCCACCGGTGATGCGATAATACTACCTCCGACCCAATTAAGTATTCCCATTTCCAAATGGCTCAATAGCCAAGGAAATGGGACTAGACAGCTATTAGGGGGATTTAAGCAGAAAAATTAAACTAAAAATTACTGTTCAAAAATACTGTAGCGGAGCTACTGTTCATCATTTAACTGTTCACTATAGTGAAAAAATTCAAAAATTTTAAAAATTACAAATCTGGAGCCAAAATTTTCAGAATTTGGCCCCTAAAATTCAAATGCTGCACTTCAAATACATTTCACTACTCTATAAAGCTGCATCAACACTCAGATACAAATTTATCTCTGCAAATACAAAAAACTTCTCTATACAGATCTTGAAAGCTAAGCTATGGGGAAAAAAAAAGATGTTTTAGAGCAACGCAGAACAGAGATCATGCAGGGATTGTTGGCCAGCTTGAAGAAGGATCGCCCATCTCATGGGATGATCAACGAATTGGCTGCAAGGTACTCTATCTGCAGAAAAATAGTTAGTAACATATGGAAGATAGCAAAAGATCAAAGAGCTGCAGGTGAGATCATTGATGTGAAGAGCAAAAGCAAAGGCAGACTGAGACACCCCAAGCATATGATTGACTTTGCAAAGATAGAAGCAATTCCAGTTGAAAATAGAGGTACTATTCAAGCAATGTCAGATGCTCTAGGAATTCCCAAATCAACTGTGGCTAGATTCACAAAATTTCTGCTCAGACCACATACAAATCACATCAAGCCTCTTTTGAAATCTCCTAATATGCTGTCTAGGTTACACTATAGTCTACAAGCCTTAAACTATGATGCAGGGGTGAATGCTCTTAAATTCAAGCCCATGGAAACCACTATTCACATTGATGATAAGTGGTTTATGCTTACAAGAAAGAGCTGCAGATACTACCTCACTCCAATGGAAGCAAAGCCTCACAGAGTGATTCAGTCAAAGAAATTTATACCAAATGTTATGTTCATGTGTGCAGCCAGCAGACCTGTTTATGATGCTGACGGCACACTATTGTTTGATGGAAAGATAGGCATTTGGCCATTAGTTGAAGAGGTAACAGCTCAAAGAAACAGCATAAGAAGACCAAGAGGCACTAGGGAGCTTAAACCTATACAATCCATCACAAGGCATGTGATCAAAGACTGCCTCATTAAAGAGGTACCATGTTTATGTTTCCCTACTTGTACTTCTAGAACTCTAGTGATGACTCTCATTGAAAAGAATGAGTTTGTAGACCCTACTTTCAATTAATGAGCATTGTTTTTAATTTCAATTCAAGCAATTAGCACACAAAGCTTAAGATTCAATTAATGCATGCAGTTTTTCATTTATTTTTTCAGATAATCCCAACAATTAAGAGAAAGTGGCCAGCATGCTTAAGCAAAAACATTTCAATTCAACAAGACAATGCAAGGCCACACATCGCGAACATAGATGCAAATTTTGATCTACTACCTCCATCCCACCTAATTGTCCCATTTGTTTTTTGACATTTCGGCACGCTTTTCCACCGAAACCTAGTACGAGTTTTAAAATATAATTTTGAAGTATCGTTTCTTTTACGGGATACTATGACTAGTATCCCGTAAAAGAAACGATACTTCAAAATTATATTTGCAAATTCAGATGGCTTTCACATTAAACTTGCGAATCAACCACCAAACAGCCCTGATTGTAATGCAAATGATCTAGGGTTTTTCTGTGCTATTCAAGCCTCACAACAGAGAATGAAATGCAGAAATGCAGATGAACTCATTCTTGCAGTGAAGCACAGTTTCAACATGTTGGATTTAATGACACTAAACAAGGTTTTCTTGTCTCTACAATGTGTTATTCTAGAAATTTTGAAGGTGAAGGGAGGGAATAACTTCAAGCAGCCACATATGAAGAAGGATTCCCTAATCAGACAGGGAATACTACCTACAAATTTGGATGTGCCAGAATTCTTAGTGAGGGAATGCATTGACTACCTAATCAGAGAAGAGTCTACAGCAGGTGTTGAAGAACTCATGGAGAAGATGGGAATCAATGTGCCACAGAATGGAGGTGGGATACTTGATCTTAATTTGTAGAAATTGAGATCTTGTATTTTTTTGTGCAGATGAACAAGGCAGAGCAGATGTAGATGCAGGTTTTTTGATGCAGAAATGTAAAGATCTTATGACATTTTTTTTGTGCAGACAGAATGTAAAGCAAGAACTCTTTTTTTGTGCAGATAACATTTCAGACTTAATTCAGTGTATGAATTTGCTGCTCTATTGTAATGATATTTTTGGACTAGTAATGATCACACATATTGTATGAATTTATTTTCCCATCATTTGACCAAATATGCCATCAGATTAAGAGAGCATGATCAAGTTTAGGCACATACAAGAAAAGCAAACAAACAGCATATTGAATCCAGTTCAAAAGAGGCTTTAGCAATAAAAAGAACATCCAATTGTCATCATAGCAGTGTTATTCCATCAAAATAGCCACAGTGATCCGAGCATCCAACTAAACCAGCATTCACAGGTATCATTAAGAAACCAAGGATTCCAGCAGTCCAAACAGAGAATGTTTAGTCACCAATTCAAGATAATAAACCAGAGCAAGGATTCATGCATCCAATCACTCAACATATTCTACCAAAAAAAAATCCAAAAAATCTACAAATAGGTGTAGGTGTAGAAGTCACCGAATAGAAGGCTTGAAGCCTTCTCATCTCTTCTCACAACCACAACTCTGGAGAATCAGGGGCCTCTTTGTCCTCCGTCGGCGCCGCCTGCATCATCCCTGCGGTGACTTGTCCGCTGCGGACATTGGCCCAAGCCGGAAGCGTGCGATAGCGGTAGAAGTATTTTGGGAGGCAGTGAAACAAGCACGGATCTGATCTGTCGGGAGCTTCACCAGCAGGGTGGGGCAACGCCGGCGGAGACACAGGTTCAGACACATGCAGGCTTAGGGAAGGCAGCGGCGTCGGAGATCTGGCCTTCTCTGGGCTGAGGGATTCTTCATCCGCCAGCTGCGCCCCCTGGGCCGGCAAATGTATCTGAATCGACGATAAGGGGCCAGATTACAAAGGCGAGGGAGAGACCTAGGCTGCTTAGCCCTAGATCTGGAAGATTTAAGGAATTTCCGGCTAGTGGAGGGTGGCGGCGAGGAAACCCTAGGGTTTTCTGGCCTAGGGTTTTCTGGACTGAGGTCTCCCTCGTCCTCCAGCTTCGCCCCCCAGGTTTTCCTTACAAAAAGATTCTAAAAGAGGGAGAAGATCGGACGAGAAGAGTTTGAATATCGGAGGAGTAGATCAGAGAGGATGAGATTTGGTAGAGAGAGAGAGAGAGAGAGAGAGACCGATGCAGAATGTTCTGGAATTGGGTAGAGGGGGTGAATGATTTTAGGGTTCTGATTAACACGTATTTTATGTGCATGTTTAGTGTGTTTTGAATGTGTTTGAAGCTCGATTTGGGTGTTTCAATGTTAGAATGCTAGGGTTTTTGAACTTATAGCATAGTTTATATTCTTCTCATTTTCTTTCGGTTTTTGATCTATTTTTGTAGGAATTGAAAAGAGCATTCAAGTAGCTAAGGATCGGGAGCCGGAAACGAGGAAGAAACGAGCTTAATTAGAGTGAAACCTATGTTTAAAATGTGGAATTTCAAGTTATATAGCTAGGGTTTCACTAGTTTGATTTCATTTATGTTTTCCTCGTTCTCTCGAGTCTTTTTATGCTTTTTGTAGGAAAAATGAAGAGCTTATTTGGCCAATTGAACTATTCCATGTCGAAGAGGAGTTCTTTAGGAAGCCATAGCAAAAAGCGGATCGAGAATCGGAGTTCGGACGAGGGAGAACGAGGCAAAACCGTAAAACTGCGCATTGGGGGATGCTGACGCGGACCGGGCCGCGGCCCATTGGGCCGCGCCGTAGCCCGCGCCCGAAGACTGAAGCTGCAGCCATCTCACGCGGTCTGGGCCGCGTGAATCCCTTCTCCCCCTTTTATTACGGGCTTTGACCGTGACTTTGGATTTTTTATGATTTTCAATGTATTTAATCCCAAAATTCACCCCATTTGTAGATCTTTTTGCACAATTAATATTCCTAGAACCCTAGAAACATTTCCCTCTTTCCTTTTTAGTATTTTCAAGATTTGGAGAGCATCATTTTGTGGATTCAAGACCATTTTCTTCTTCCTTATTCAATTCTCTACCTTTTAAGCATGATTCATTTACTTTTTATGGTTTGATTTCTTTAATTATGTCTAGCTAAATTTCCTTTGGTTCCAATATATGAAGATATGATCTAGATCCTTGGGTTTTTAGGTTTTGTTGTTGGATTTACCTTCTAATTCACATGTCTTGTGATTTGGGGCTTGATTTTAGGTGTTTGGTTAAATGCTTAGGAGGCTTTAGTTCATAACACTTGGAATCAAATTACACCATACTAGTAGTTCTTGCTAGTAGGAGCTTCTAGATAATTAATTGAGCTATTTGGAGTTAATTTATGTATCTTGAGACCTAGCGGAGATAGATGTGATAGGTTAATCTACTAATATTAATTTAACCCCTATTCATCCCCTATCATCAAGCAAGCCTAAGCATATAATCAATGAAATCAAAATTATACCACATCAAATAGAAACTTGAAAACCCAAAAGTAATTTAAATTCCTTATCCTACCTCCCTCCCCCAAACTTATTTTAGAAAATAAATTCTAAAATGAGTTTGGAGGGAAGAATAATAAGAAATTTAAATTACACTCGCAAATGTCCAAAGCTATGTTGAAGGTGGTTTTGAAGGCCATTCCATCCTTTGCTTGCTTGATTGATTTGATTCTCTTCCTTCACTCGTTCCCATCACGATTTGACCTCGTGCAATGACAATGAAACACATGAAAAGTAGAAATGAACTTAAAAATAGGAAGTATTAGCATAGAAATAAGTAAAAGTAGAAGGAACGATTAAATAAAAAATAAGAAACAAAAACCAAAATCAAACTAAAGAAACTAACTAAAATGAATAAGAAAAGGATAGTTGTTGGGGTGCCTCCTAACTAGCGCTTAGTTTAACGTCGTTAGCTCGACGATACCTCATTGCCCTTTCAAGGGACTTGAAACGACTTCCAACCTTGATCAAATGCCAACCCATCATCAAGTTCTTCAAGCTCCGGTTCATCCATTCTTGACTCATTCGGTTCGTCCACAACTCTCGGCATATGAATGTTTCCTTTTCTCCATTCATTCGAAGGGTGATAATTCCTTCAAAAACATCAATGAGGGCTCTACTTGTGGCTAAAAAGGGTCTCCCAAGTATTAAAGGGATGTCTCGATCCTCCGCTATATCAAGGACAATGAAATCTACGGGGTAAACGAGTTTCCCTACCCTTATAAGCACATCTTCCACAATGCCTCTTGGATATGAAATTGAACGATCCGCCATTTGAAGAGTAAGTGAAGTAGGCTTAAGAGTTCCAATCTTCAAACGATTGAAGATGGAAGAGGCATCAAATTCACACCGGAGCCCAAATCACACAAAATATTCCTAAAATCACAACCCCCAATCTCACAAGCGATATTAAAACCTCCCGGATCCTTTGCTTCAACGGAAGTTTCCTTTGCAAGATAGCACTACACTCCTCCGTCAAATTTATGGTCTCAAATTTACCAAACTTTCGCTTGTTAGAAACGGCTTCTTTCAAAAACTTGGCATAGCTAGGCATATCCCTCAATGCATCAAGTAAGGGGATGTTGATTTCTACCTTATTGAAGATGTCTTGAAACCTCTTCATCTTCTCATCAACCTTCGGCTTTGCTAGACGATGAGGGAATGGAGCCTTTGAGCTCACATCATTGGTGGGAGGAGGGCCTCCTTTGTTGCTTCATTCTCTTGACTTTCATCTTGAATAACTTTTCCTTTAGACTTTTTCTTCATCTTATACGAGGCTCGATCTTCATTTTCATACGGAATGTCTTCAACAACCGGTGCTCCCATTTCTTCTCCAAGCTTTGCATGATTCTCGTAAGCTCTTCCACTCCTCAAAGTAATGGCATTACTCCCCTTCTTCTCATGCAAGTTCTCATCATTCGACTTAGGAGGCAATGCTAAATTATCCAAGCAATTCGGCTTAACTTGATCTTGAGAAGCTTTAGGAGTTGGAGTGGGAGTAGTACTTTGTGGTTTCTTGTAGAACTTTGCCTTCTCATTAAACTTCTCTTCTCCAAGTAACTTCTTTATCTCGGAAACATAATAAGCACCTCTTCTTCTTTCCATCAAATTCTTGTCCTCCGACCACGGGATTCCATTGTTGAGCTTCATCCTTTTATGATATTCATGAATCTCTTCTTTTGACTTGCTTTCAATGTCTTCCAAAGGAGGCCAATAATCTGGAACCGTCACGGAGTATATATCATTAGCGAAACTCTTTAGTGTCTATTCCTTCTCATAAAGGCTATGATCGTGAGACGGATTCCAAGGAGGGACGCTTTGACCTCCCCACTTTTTCCTCATATAGAATGGCACATATGGCTTATTCTCCTCTTGGATCTGTTGTGAGGGTTTGGAAGATATCTCACTCACCACATGGATTGTGTTACATTGTTGCCTCGGATTGATTTGAGTGTTGCTCGGGAATTCTCTGGCTTTGTGTTGAATGGTAGCTTGGTTAACCATTTGACTTATTTGACACTCCATCGTCTTCACTTGCTTTGTCAAGGAGGTGAGTGAATTTTCCAACGCATTAACCTTAAACCGGTTTGAGAGATGAAAGAGCTTTGTTGATTGGCCATTTGTTGCACAAGTTGCTCAAGAGTAGGAGATGTCTTCTTCGGTTCCTCTATCACTCCATGAGAAATGGAGAATCCGGGAGGAGGTATTTGAGCGTTGTTTGGATTGCCATAGGAAAGGTTAGGATGGGCTCGATTGTTGGAGTTGTAAAATTGGTAACCTCCTTGATGACCATAAGAATTGCCTCCTTGTGGCTTCCCTTGAAACCCCCCTCGATAGTTTCCTTGATATCCATCTTGAGCCCCTTGAAATCCTTGCCTATTGTAGTTACTATATGACCTTTGATCCACAAAACTCACTTCTTCCCTTCCATTGAACTCCCAATTCTCTTGAGATTGAATCCTTTGAACTTGAGCTTTTCTTTCATCTTCAAATTTTCTCTTCATATTAGCAAGCTCCAATGCTAATGCCTCATACTTCTCATCCTTAATCGAATCAACCTTTCTATAAGGGGCCCTTTCCATTGGCCATTGATAGCTATTAGCCGCCATCTCTTCAATGATCCTTAAGGCTTCCTTCGCATTTCGGTTGAGAAGGCACCCACCGGAAGTAGCATCTACAATGCTTCGTGTATGAGGTGTTAGCCCACTATAAAAATTGGTCATTTGTTGACCCTCATTGAAGCCATGTTGAGGGCATTCCTTAGGAGCTCTCTATATCTTTCCCATGCTTCAAACAAGGTCTCGTCACCATGTTGAGAGAAATGTGAGATGTCGAAATGAGCTTTTGAGCTTTAGAGGGTGGAAAGTATTTGGAGAGAAAGGCCTTGCACAAATCATCCCATGTGTGAATGTTGGCCTTGTTCAATCCTTTATACCAATCTTTGGCCCGGTCCCTTAGAGAAAACCCGAACATTCTCATGCGAATAGCATCATTTGAAACTCCATTAAGCTTAATAGTATCGCAAATATCAAGGAACATACTAAGATGGATATTTGGATCCTCTATAGGACTTCCACCAAATTGCTCACTCTTCACCATTTGGATGAGTCCGGATTTGAGCTCAAAATTGTTGGCATTGATCGTCCCCCGTTCTCCTCCTTGAAATTGTTCCATTGGAGATTGGAACATATGGTTGAGAGGAGGTGGTTGAGCCTCATTTGCCCTTCTTTCTTGCTCATCCTTCCATGCTCTAAACTCCTCCATTTCTCTCATAAGAGCCTCCATACCTATAAAATAAAAAGAACAAATGCTTGAATTAGTAACTCAATAACCAAATCGACTATTGAAACTCAAACTAAGCATTCCCCGGCAACGGCGCCAAAAATTGATCCGCCCTCACTTTAGGTGTGAGGGTAGAGAGCAATAATAACCGATTATAGTATAATCGGGTCGAATCCACAAGGAATGCTAGGTCGTTCAAGATTCAAGTAGTAATCCGATTACCTAACTACTATTCAAGCTACCAAGTGACATGTTTTTGTATTTTTTGATTAGCTAATGAAAAATATAAAGTAATTAACAAACTAGATAACAACTAAAAACAAGGATTACTAACAATAGTAAAAAGCTTGGTTCCAAATATAATCTGATAATCACTAGAGGCCTAGGTTTTAGGATTTGCATGGATTAGCCATTTTAATCTAATTCATATGGGAGTTATATATATATTAAACATCAACTCTTCTCTCGAAGCAATCAATATTAGTAGATTAACCTATGATATCTATCTCCGCTAGGTCTCAAGATGCATAAATTAACTCCAAATAGCTCAATTAATTATCTAGAAGCTCCTACTAGCAAGAACTACTAGTATGGTGTGATTTGATTCCAAGTGTTATGAACTAAAGCCTCCTAAGCATTTAACCAAACACCTTGTATGCACTCAATGATGGCCAATCACTCATGCAATTAAATCAAGCCCCAAATCACAAGACATGTGAATTAGAAGGTAAATCCAACAACAAAACCTAAAAACCCAAGGATCTAGATCATGTCTTCATATATTGGAACCAAAGGAAATTTAGCTAGACATAATTAAAGAAATCAAACCATAAAAAGTAAATGAAATCATGCTTAAAAGGTAGAGAATTGAATAGGAAGAAGAAAATGGTCTTGAATCTTGAATCCACAAAATGATGCTCTCCAAATCTTGAAAATACTAAAAAGGAAAGAGAGAAATGTTTATAGGGTTCTAGGAATATTAATTGTGCAAAAAGATCTACAAATGGGGTGAATTTTGGGATTAAATACATTGAAAATCATAAAAAATCCAAAGTCAAACGGTTAAAGCCCGAAATAAAAGGGGGATAAGGGATTCACGCGGGCCAAGGCGCGGCCCATTGGGTCGCGGCCCAGACCGCGTGAGATGGCTGCAGCTTCAGTCTTTGGGCGCGGGCTACGGCGCGGCCCAATGGGCCGCGGCCCGGTCCGCGTCAGCATCCCCCAATGCGCAGTTTTACGGTTTTGCCTCGTTCTCCCTCGTCCGAACTCCGATTCTCGATCCGCTTTTTGCTATGGCTTCCTAAAGAACTCCTCTTCGACATGGAATAGTTCAATTGGCCAAATAAGCTCTTCATTTTTCCTGCAAAAAGCATAAAAAGACTCGAGAGAACGAGGAAAACATAAATGAAATCAAACTAGTGAAACCCTAGCTATATAACTTGAAATTCCACATTTTAAACATAGGTTTCACTCTAATTAAGCTCGTTTCTTCCTCGTTTCCGGCTCCCAATCCTTAGCTACTTGAATGCTTTTTCCAATTCCTACAAAAATAGATCGAAAACCGAAAGAAAATGAGAAGAATATAAACTATGCTATAAGTTCAAAAACCCTAGCATTCTAACATTGAAACACCCAAATCGAGCTTCAAACACATTCAAAACACACTAAACATGCACATAAAATACGTGTTAATCACTCCCCCAAACTTAAGCCATTGTTCGTCCCGAACAATGAAACGAACAATCAAAACACTTAACACGTATGGGATGTGCATTTTGAGTTCCTCGATGCCTCATATCACCTCAAAAACCATTTTAGTTCAACAAAATTCTCAAGTCAAGCCAAGCATTCATAGAATCATTCACTCTCCTAACTTAGAACTCAATCACTCAAGCACATTCAACCCTAGACCTCACAAGAAGTGTGTGTATCACTCGATCACTCAATATATGAAACAAGGTAATCACTCATCGAAATCATACAATTCACAACTTTAACCATAGGCTTGCCTATCAACTCAAGTTTCCAATACCACAATGCATGCACAAATTAGGATAAAAAAGGTCTTTCTTAAGCTTGTAATGTAGGGACATTGGTTAAGGTAGGGAATTTTAGGCTAAGTGGCTTAAATCTTCATCTAAGCTCCTTCACCTCTTTTCTTCACTTCTCTAAGTATGAATTTCTTCATCTTCCACCTTATCCAACTCCTTTTTCTCAAATGAATCCCAAACTTCTACCAAATCTCATCATATCAAAAGAACACTCTCCTTATGCTCTTATTCTTTTCTTTTTCTTGTAAGAACTTTGTTCTTACTACTTTTTTTTTTTTTTCAATAAGAACTTTGTTCTTATTCTTTTCTTTTCTAACATTGAGCTTATAGGAGTGTTCTTTAAACTCAAAACCAATCTCAAGATCTTTCACCATCACCCACCATTTTTCATGAATCTTCAACTTCACCAAGGTTCCCTTAACCATCCTTCACCCCCTATCATCCGGTTCAAGAAGAAAAGGCTCTATTCAAGGCTCAAAATGGGACAACAATGATAATGAAAGATAGGTTAGTGTTTAGGGAAAATGGGCTATGCAATGATAGACTAAGATCATCTCCTAATTATGCAAACATGTAACATTTCTAACAAGAGTATCAAGGCAAGTTCTAGCAAAGAAAATGTAATGCAAGATCAAGCACTCAAGAAAGGATATTACTATGTAAAATGCATAGTTTAAGGCTCAAAATCCTCCCAAGCTTTTTACCTAGGGTCTACATGCTCAAGATCAATCATTCAAGCTATTCAAGTGAAATAACTCTAATCATGCTTGACTTTAACTTGAGAAATTTCAAAAATATCACCATTTTCCATCAATCATCGGCATCTCACCCAAAAGCACTTGAGAGATTAAACACGTTCTTTCACATTCACACATGCAAACATTCATTCATTTTTCCATTCAAAACTTTTCAATTTCTCAAAAATTTCACATTCAAGCTCACATTCAAAGACCAACAAACCAAAGAACTTTTCATCAATTAAGCCTCACCCCCTTTTTTGTTCGCTTAATTGTTGGGCCTAATTTGGGCTAATTGGATTAGGCTCAGATTTGGGCTAATTAAAGCTGATGGGATGGGCTGAGTGGACTTTAAAAACTTTCCTTATATGAAAATGGGACTAATATATGAGATGTCCCGATTTGGCAAATGGGACTACTTAATTGGGTCGGAAGTAGTACTACATATTATGAATCATAAAAGTACGGCAAATATATTGTTACAACAATATTGAATTATTGATTGTTTTAAGGCCCTTAAGGGTGGACATCTGAGGCTCCTACTGTGGAGTATATAAATGCTCCAATGTTCACCAGTGACACATTTAATATGCATACAAATGACGTGATAATAGTATAATTAAGAAGTTAATTAAAATATTTACATAAAAAAATGAACCACACACAAATAAAAAATAAATAAATAAATCGTAATGAACATAATACTAATGTATCAAAGACGGACATATTAAGTGTACCAACTATAAATGAGAAAGTTTTGATGTCGAGGAATATCCTAAAGAACCAAACTCTATTTCCCCTTAAATCTCTCATTTCAAATTTGTTACATGTGCACAATTATAGGATTGAAGCATTTGACTCTCTATTTTCCCCATAAATACCTCATTTCAAATTTGTTATGCGAACCTAATCAAATCAAGTGTAATAAAGCAGAGGATATGGAGGAGTAATTATCATTAATCAGTAGTAAGATTAACAAACATGCAGAAGCGCAAGCGACGGATATTGAATGTGGATTTATATTTGTGGATTTGATTTTTGTGAATTTTGCATGTTAAACTTGTTTTATAGATTTGAATTTTGGATAATAAAATTTGTGAAATCATGGTTCACGTGTAGTTGGTATCCGACGGGTGGCGGGATCGCGTGTACCCGACGGGTGGCGTGTATCCACGGGTAGCGGGTATGGGTGACGGATTGTACCCATCGCGGGTCGCAGGTACGGGTATGGGTACAACTTTCGTTCGCGGGTATGGATATGGATAGCTACTATCCACGTCCGCCGTACTCAATTGTCATCCCTGTTTAAAATTCATACTATTTCATGATTCTATATTAGTGGAGTTCTCGGTTCTGACCCTTTTTGTCTTTTACATTTAAGTACTTTTTTCTTATAGGACACACTTGGGTGAGCCTGGGTGTACTATGTGGCCGTTCAAAAGATTGACATTTTTATTTATATAGATTAATATTTTTCTGTATAAAGATTGACACTTTTAAAATTAACACTTTTATTCGTCAAATAATTATGTTAAAGATTGACACTTTTATTCATGTAAATTAGCACTTTTCTGCATAAAGATTGATAATTTGACCCGACCCCACTATATAGCCAGCCTCACCCAAATTTTTGTCTTTTCGTATTTATCTATTTAGTTAAGTTTTTTTTTTGGCCCACATTATCATTACCATTAGTTCATTACCACTTAACTAAAGGAAATATAATAAGGATAGAATATTAAGAAAATAGATAAGGTTTTAAGTCGATGGGATTAACCAACGGGCCCATGAAAAATAAAGGTAACATCTCTGGACTCTTTTCATTGGCTGCTCAACACGTAGGTAATTTTTTTCTATTACTTGACTTGAATCATACTAAAAAATATCTAGTCAAACGTAAAATAAAAAAATAAAATAAAATAAAATAAATAAAAATCATCTAGTTACCGTAAATATCATTAAGCTCATACTAAGGGCGGACATGTGAGGCTCACAGGAATATACACGAATGCTCTAATATTCACCGTTGACGCATTTAATACGCACATAGATGATATGACAACAATATAAATAAATAAGTTAATTAAAATATTTATATTAAAAATTGAACCACATAAAAAGAAAAAAAAAGGTAAACCGTGATTGAAAAATTATAGACACAATTGTGTTGTATTAACAATGAGCATATTAAGCGTGATAACAGCAAATGACGTAGTATTCCGATTTCAGGTGGAGGAATATCCTAAAAGAACCATTTAAACTATATTTTCCCTTAAATCTCTCATTTCAAATTTGTTATAAAGTCCACAATTATAGGATTGAAGCATTTGACTCTCTATTTTCCCCATAAATACCTCATTTCAAATTTGTTATGCAAACCTAATCAAATCAAGTGCAGTAAAGCCAGGATATGGAGGAGTAATTATCATTAATCATCAGTAAAATTAACAAACAAGCAGAAGGGCAAGCGACGGATATCAGTACAGTCACGTTGTACTAGCCAATCACACAAGACGACAAAAACAATTCCGCAAACCGCGTCGTAATTGCCACGTGGCTTCACCTTACTGCTCACGGTAAAATATCACAGCCCCACATTTCCCGCACCAACTCTCTCTCTCTCTCTCTCCTCCCCACCAACAGGAACACCCAGACTTCTACACACTCACCACTCTCACTCTCTCGCTGCTCTGCTCTCAACTTTTTTTCGCACTCATCTCTGACGTCGATTTGCGCCGGAGGAGGAAACATGACGGACATTACGGATGATATAGCGGAGGAGATATCGTTACAGGGGTTTGAAGATGACTGCAGATTGCTCGGAAACCTGCTTAATGACGTTCTTCAACGAGAATTGGGGCCTGAGTTCATGGAGAAACTTGAACGAACCAGAGTTCTCGCACAGGTTTCCACCATTTTAGCCGCTCCTCAGTTTCTGTTATGACTTATAGTCGTAGATTGTGCTTCGTTTCACGGATTTCCCTGTTTCCTCCGTTTGCTGTTTAATGTGATGATTAGTTACTCGAATTTCGTTTTCGTGTATGGAATATTTTTTGTTAACGTTTTTTTTTTTCTGATCCTTCTAACACTGCTTGGCAGTGCGCTTTGAGTGTTTGTTTCTCCTTATATCCTTCACTCTGTTACTCTGGTAATACCCGAATCTGGCTTATTTTTATGATTTCAGTGCTCGAAATGTTCATCGCGGACTATGGGGCGATTTTTGGTAATTTAGGGCATTATTAGGCTGCATGCGACTGCGTGGACAATGTAAAAATTGTTATCTGTTAGATTTTTCTAGTGTTGCCTTCTGTTTCATCCATCTTTGATGAGTGGTTCATGTTTCCAACATGAAATTTCTGCTCCTCGGGAATCAAATGTTGATTTCATCAGGTATTTTGGTGGATTTTTGAGTTTATCATGCATGGTACCATTGTTTGGCTTCCTGTAACGCGCACTTAACATTTTTGCTAATAGAAGGAGGTTTTAGATTAATCTCTTCATCTTTTTTAGAGTATAGTATGATATATTATCTCTGACTGAAAATTGGATGAACTACATTTAAATTTGTCAATTTTGAGTTCTGGAGCAATTTAAGGTGGGAAGTGTTTTGTTTTAAGTATGAGTGTGTGCGTGCTCACATGGATGACTGACTACAAATACTAATGACTGAAGTATTGATTGCAGAGTGCATGCAACATGAGAATGGCAGGAATTGAGGATACAGCAGAGCTTCTTGAGAAGCAATTGGCTGCAGAGCTGTCTAAGATGACACTTGAAGAAGCCCTTTCACTTGCTCGAGCATTTAGTCATTATCTAAATCTGACAGGGATTGCAGAAACACATCATAGGTATAATTCATACTGTTTATTAATTTTGTTTCAAGTGAAATTGAAGAATAATGTCCTTATTGTAGTCAATGTTTATTGCACAAATGACTATACATTTTGGATTAGTCATGACTAATATTTAGTTAAAAAGCTTTTGGCGCTTGAGCACATCTTCGAGGTACATTACTTAAGGCCAAATATCTTTTTGGTCTAGCTTCCAGGCTCTCAGCAATATAGAAAATTCCTTTGCTTATATGTTCTTGATAGCAGTCTTGAATTTTCATAGTCATACATTTTGGCTTCAACTCTGCAGTCATTGAAATCAGCTGAGGATGTATATGATGTTGTGGATTATATTTCCACGTTCTAATACTATAAAGCTGAAATCATTGTAAATTGACTGCGGTCCAATTTCTTTGTACTGATTCTTGTGACTCATGTCCTTTGAATAATGTCTAACATAACATCGAACCCTGCAGAGTAACTAAGGCTCGAGGCTCTGCAAATTTATCAAAATCGTGTGATGATGTTCTGAATCAGCTTGTGCAGGGTGGTATTTCTCCGGCTGAGCTTTATGATACTGTTTGCAAGCAGGTATCTGGTTGTTGCCCTTTTATGTTTAGTTTTAGAAGTCATGCATTGCAATTCATTTATTCGCCAAGTAATATTGATGGGCTTTTACCACAGGAGGTTGAAATTGTCCTCACAGCACATCCGACTCAAATAAATCGGAGAACCCTGCAATATAAACATATCAAGATTGCAGTATGCTGCTTAACCAAATATATTGTTTTTGTCAAGTTGAAGATTTGCACTCAAGATTATATTGTTCTTTGCAGCATCTTTTAGAATATAATGATCGACCTGACCTTGGGCATGAAGATCGAGAGATGTTGATAGAGGATCTGGTAGCTGTTTTCCTTCAAAGTTTGAACAGTGTGAAAAGGGCAACAAATTTTTACATATTCTATGTGACAGGAGTCTCTTTGATGTTATAGGTGAGAGAGCTTGCTTCAATATGGCAAACAGATGAGCTCAGGCGACACAAACCTACCCCAGTTGATGAAGCTAGGGCTGGTAAGTTTAATAGGTCTGGTCATGTTGAGCTATCTTTACCTTGACTTGTATAAAATGATGCTTTCCTTTCAGGCCTCAATATTGTGGAGCAATCGCTTTGGAGAGCTGTACCTCATTACTTGCGTCGTCTCAGCAATGCACTGAAGAAGGTTAATCTCATTTATTCTGCAAATCTTCCATTTATTCTGTTGCTTTTTGTCATATTCATTTATCATCCTCAGCATTGTGGAAAGCCCCTACCTTTGACGTGCACTCCAATAAAATTTGGATCCTGGATGGGAGGTGATCGAGATGGAAATCCTAATGTGACGGCAAAGGTTATATTCAGTAAAATCTTTCGAAAACTAATGAAATTACAGTGCATCAGTAATGTAGTTAGTTTATTTCTAGATCTCTGTGTTAGAACTCTATTATTCTTCTCATGCTTATAAAGGAATTTTACTCCAATGATTTCAGGTCACAAGAGATGTGTCTCTTTTATCCAGGTGGATGGCTGTTGATCTCTACTTGCGTGAAGTTGACAACCTCAGATTTGAACTCTCCATGAACCAGTGCAGTGAGAAGTTATCAAAATTGGCACGTGATATTTTAGAAAAAGGTGTGGTGTGCTGGGTTCATGCTACACAAAAGTTGCTAGACATTTTACTTCATCTTTATCATCGCTTTTTGATGGGTATACAAGCCACTAAAAATTGCTGCCTAGTTGATTGAATATTACCCTCTGAACCAGCATCAGACAAGTAGATGTCGTAGGGATTCAAGATGAGAGGTTAAAAATGATGTCTCAGCTAGTTTAGCATGAATTTGTCCCAGTATTTGAATATTATCAATACAAGGTGCTTCACTACTTATGAAACCAGTGACAGGTTATGCATAACGGCTATAGATTTTTAATATTGCTGCATGGTAGATTGATAGTGACTTTGACATCCTGTGAATTAGCTGATTCTTTTAGATCTAGCCTTTCACCGGAATTATTTTGCTAAATCTGATTGCATCAAAATCTGCATTTCTCCTATTTAGCATATGAATAGTACAGGAATATGTGGATTGCTGGATAAGAAGTGAAATTTTATACTTTTCATGGTTCTACAAATTGTCATGATTAGTGTGATGACATAGAGCTATTTCTTTAGCTGAAGCACTGGTTGGTAAGTGCTAACTTTGTGTGGCTGAAATCCTTCAGAACAAACACTGGACAGCTGGCAACAATCTAGCTTGAGTCAATTCAAAAACCACAGCCATCATACTCCACCCCTTCCGACACAGCTTCCTGCTGGAGCTGACATGCCCTCTTGTGCAGGTCAATTTCTAGACGTAGATAGTCTGTACTGTATACTTTCCTTTCACTTTTTTTGTCTTAATAAATTTCCTTTCACTTAATCTCTTGCCAATTTGCTTATGCTATTGGCATGTAGACTTGGTTGTGCTTCAATATCATTATGCTTGATCATACATTTCCTCTTTTAAGTCTACTTTATCATTGAGGAGTAATTCAACTGTTGGTGATACTGCTTGCATTTTAAGCTCATGCAAATGATACAGTCTGATGGAGTTTACTAGTGATTTTCATCATCATACGGGTGTGATTGCCAGTGGATTTTTTCCATGAGTCCTTCTAAATCATCTGATGCTTTTCTTGCTGAAAAGTATGTATAATAAGAAATTTGATGATTTATTCGTACTCATTAGCTGAAGCGGTAATGTCATTCAATTACTTTAAACAATGGAATATCTGGAGACCGGAAGGGTTCCTCTTTGTTTTACAATTGATATTACCCAGGGAAGAAGAATAGTATCTCGTTATATAATTGGGTATTGAGTGGTGTCCTAAAATATTTATTGTGACCTCTCTAAGAAATTATCTGTTTTCCATTGTCCTTTGTATTACGCTCCATAGACCTTGATTTTCTCTTCCTACTGGTGTTGAGGTTTAGTATTTGCTGCATATATTTTCCTCTGTTTACGTTTGGTACTAATTTGCCTTCTCAACTCCAAATATTGTTGATTTTTGGCTCTCATGTTTAATAAAATCATGCGCTTTGCCAGATAACTGCATTGTTGCTTCCATTTTGTTCTTTGATGTTGTGATATGAACTTCCATTTAATTTCACTTCCATTTTTAATTTTCTGGTAGAACACAATGACATGGAGACTCACTATCCTAGACTAGATGTCCCTGGAACAGAGTTTATGCCAATGAATCGGCAGGTAAACAAACTTCTGAAAGTTGATTTTGCTCGGCCCCCCGGGTTTTTTTGTGTGATGCTAAGGTATTTCTGGCACTTTTACCACCAGGGTAGACAGGAGTCCTTGAATTTTGAAGAATCTTCACTTGATATGAGTAAACTTACCATTAGAACAAATGGAAATGGCAATGGTCACACTGCAGGAAATGGTCAGTCAGCTGTGACCCCCCGAGGATCATCTTCTAGTTCAAATCAACTTTTACTTCAGAGGAGACAATTTGCTGAATCTCAGATAGGAAGGACCAGTTTCCAGAAGCTCCTAGAACCAAGCTCGTCTCAGATACCGGGAATAGCTCCTTACAGAGTTGTTCTCGGGGATGTGAAAGAAAAGGTGCTGAACTTGTCAATTTTCATCCACTTATCTCCAATTTGAATGACTGCTCTTCTGATTGCCTCATTTCCACATCACAAACTCAATAAAATTGAACTTCTCTAGAACAGTGATATATCAGGTGATTGGAATCTCATTCCATTGTCATACACGGTAAATTACAAATTGATTTATATTGTGCTTGTGTTTATTTGATTATGGAGGACTTGGCTCATTTTCTTTAAAATATTTGTCATACTTTTATTTTTTATTCAAGTTGTCCTCATAAGTTCTTTTCTATAATCTCTGTTCTTTTTACGTACGATTCAGCTCTCAAAGAGTCGGAGACGGCTAGAACTTCTTCTTGAGGACCTTCCATGTGAATATGATTCTTGGGATTATTATGAAACTTCAGAGCAACTTCTGGAACCTCTGTTACTGTGCTATGACTCTTTGGTACTTTTGTGTTGTATATTTACCCCCTTTTTACATAGATAATTATGATTCCCCTTTTTACATAGATAATTATGATTGTTAGTCTGTGTTAATAATAGCAGATCTTAATGTAGTGACTTATTGTAACATTGCAGCAATCTTCAGGGTCTGGGATCTTAGCTGATGGCCGGCTTGCTGACTTAATTAGGCGTGTTGCTACTTTTGGAATGGTACTAATGAAGCTTGACCTTCGTCAGGTAATTCCTTTTTTATGTTAACAGCAACAATTTATTTCTGTTGCTGCTTGTGCTAACTGTCATGCTTCATGTACCAGGAATCTGGTAGACATTCAGAAACACTGGATGCAATAACCAAATATCTGGATATGGGTGCCTATAGTGAGTGGGATGAAGATAAGAAACTGGAGTTCTTGACAAGAGAGCTGAAAAGTAAGAGGCCTCTTGTTCCTCCAACTATAGAGGTAACTACTTTAATGTTAATTACTAAATGTTTGCAATTTAGTTGCTTCTTTTCAGTGGGTTGCATAAAGCACTTTGTGTTGTTTTTGGATTGACATGCAATGTAAGTTAGTATATAACCATCAATGTATGCAACTTTAGTTGCTTGTTTAAAAAGTTAAAACTATTTCCATAAGAATCTCTTTATTTGGTGTAGAATAACTCGCATAGTAGCTTGTAGAGAACAATAAAAACTAATAAAGATTTGTGTGCTTATAGTGTGACAATATATGATGGCTCTGGATGTTGACTATATAAACAATATTTGGTTCATTGGAAAAAGAATGTATCCAAACTAAATTGAAACTTGGTAGTCATATGGCCTGATATATCAAGATGTATGTAATTTTATGTAATTCTTCCAAGGCACAATGATATCAGTTGTTTGAAATCATGTAGATATCCTACTTTTGCTGATCACGATGCCATATTTTATTGCAGTAATCTAGTTCTAGCTTTATGTGTGAATTGTTACATCTATACTTTTGTACTTTCTTCTCCTTTTTAGGTTTCTGCTGATGTTAAAGAAGTATTGGACACCTTCAGAGTAGCCGCTGAACTGGGAAGTGATTCACTTGGAGCATATGTGATCTCTATGGCTTCCAATGTATGCCTTTTAGTTTATAGCACTTAAAATGGTGGTGGCTCTGCAGCCAAACGAGCATTCTACTACAATCATATGCCCACAACTTATTCTTCTTCACTTTAATTCAGTATATAACTGGTGTGTTGCCTATGTGAAATGGCAGGCTAGTGATGTTCTTGCAGTGGAGCTTTTGCAGAAGGATGCTCACCTAGCTGTTGCGGGAGAGCTGGGCAGACCATGTCCTGGTGGAACGTAAGATGCCTAAGCTTATATGATAGATTGAAAATTTTTATGGTTTTGTCTGCCTAGGTTTTCTTATATAAAAAACACTTTTTTAAATGTTTTATCCGGCCTCACATGGCTAAAACATGAAAATAGTGTATGGTGAGGTGTAGCTATTTTTTATGCAATTACATTCTTTTACTTTTAGATAAATGTGCAGCGACTAACAAAGTCTAATAATTTTTTACAATTCAAATAAATGGTGATCATGCTAGACGAGAATTTTCTTGAATGTGGCTTTAACTTTTTATGTAATTTTGTTACAGTGTTGCTGCTGGAAAGAAAATTCTAGTAAAAACAACCTTCAAAAGATTTATTAGTATGAATGGGTGTTATTGGTAACCTTGATTTGATACCTTTGGAGAGTTCTGGGGCATTCATTAAAACTGACAAGAAGCAAATACTTGCACAGATCAAAAAAAGCATGCTGAGAATTTGATCTCTCTACCTTTTTTTGTGCATTGGTAAGGAACTTATGGAATATTTATCCCAATCTTGTAATAGGCTTCGGGTTGTTCCTCTATTTGAAACTGTAAAGGACTTGCGAGAAGCAGGTTCAGTCATCAGAAAACTACT